>JAYJMB010046696.1:17578-30541 GCA_036873735.1 Pouteria campechiana
ACTTTACAAAAAATCATATCGCGTAGATATTCCTGTCCTCACCTTATCTAATTGTATAAAACTGACCAAAAGAAATTAGAAGCAGGCGTGTCTACCTAAACAAACAATAAATCTCCAGGGATAATCTGGTAAAAACTCTTGAGGAGATGATTAGTGAAATTATGTGATTCGTGGCGTGGATTGCTATCCACTTGTTGTATGGATAAGATATACAATCTGCAAGCACGGTAGCTGTTTGCATCAAAGGGCACCATGTCATAGTAGCGTCTGTCTTTGCACCAACCTAGCACCCCATGGCTGAAAAATAGTGAACCTCAAGTTACGGATTAGGTGCCATGCGTATTCCATGCTAGTTTTACATGCATTTCTAAAAGGATTGTGACTCAAACTATCCGACCGAGGCACACCTATTAGCTGATCCAGGCCGTCCAATTCACAGGAAACACATGGACATTGCAACGATGCTCCGAAAATATAAGCAGTCTTTAACTCTCTCCCATAAAAATCTAATTAAAACTAAAGCAGGCTCAGTTATCTCTGGACAGTCTTGATTGATGCAATACCTTACCATATGTAGAATAGAAGAGTTGTCCCGCATATTGATAAAGAAACAAGAAGTTTGGAGGTCTATCACATTGATTTGGCGGGAGATTAGTTATCATTTGCTAAGTGGTGATTGGGAATCCACTGCCAGTTGTTTCACACAGTTACTCCTTCACCGCCAGTTTTGATATTTTGATTTTCCCTTGAATACAATTCAAAGCCTTCCCAAGAACTCCTACTGTATCTTCTGCGTTCCGCTGCATCTCCAGCCTGAGATCTGATCATCTTTCCTAACGACCCATTTCAATGGCTGCCTGTTCTTCATCATCTTCTCCCTTCTCGCTTCATTCCTTCAACAATGACAGAAACCGACGGCTAACAAAAAGGCTACGAATAGGAATGATACTCCTAGAAGGGAGGAGAAACATTTCAGCAACCCGTATTCATTCGAATTCTCATCTCAGAATGCAAGTCCAGTCCAATTCCTCAAATGGGTATCCTTTAAATGCTTTGCATTTGCAAGATGGTGAGTCCTCATTTTAGTCCCTGTTTCTTGATTGAATTAATTTGCTGTTGGACTTTGAATTGAATATAATTTATGAATTCCCAACAGTTTATTGACCCGAGAATTCACTGCTTCCATCATTGTAATCGTTTTTTTTTTTTTTTTTTTGGCTTGCATTGATGGATTGTTCAAAAAGAAATATGGCCGAATAATCTCAACTCCTGAAAGACGGAATGGTATAACGATTGGTGCGCTTTTTGGCCATACTTTATTGAGGGGCTGTATTCTTTGATCCCTTTCTTGCTGGTGGCGATTACTTGCAATGAACTGATGTTTACACCTCTAGTTATTGATGCATATGCCCTTTTCGCCTGTCATTACCTTGACCATTTACAATGTCTAAGGGCTTATGTGTGAAGACGTGGGGTTGCAATATAGATTCTTTGCTTTTTCTGTTCCTTTTTTTCTTTCTTGCTTGATTAGTTTCTCTATGCATTTGCTTTGCCCATTAGGCCAACCCAGGCAATTCAAGCTGAAGAGACCTTAGTGGACAAATCTGACCCATAAAACGTCATTGATTTGACGATTCGAAAACTAACCTAACTTGTGGAGTGTCAAATTGAAAATTGGGGATTTAGTTCGCGCTTTCTTTCTGATCAATGTTCTGTTATGTTTCTAAATGGCTCTTACTTGTTTTAATTGTTTTGCTATTGCTATTGCTATTGCGGTATCTGAAATGGGTTTTTGGGGTAGATTTACGTTGGCAATCATCTCCAAAACGACCTGCTAAGAATTTATTGAAAGATGGAACAGTTCTCTTCACAGAGACGGAACAAAAGGAAAGTACTATCAGCATTACTGTTGTTGGAGCTTCTGGGGACCTTGCCAAGAAGAAAATTTTCCCTGCACTTTTTGCGCTCTTTTATGAAAATTGCCTTCCTGAGGTTCAGCTAGCTATCCATATAATTTTGTTTTTGCTTGAAATATTTATTGGCCTAATAAGTAGTATTAATTGTGCTGTTTATCCCTTTTTTTTCCATTTCTTCATTTTGCAGCATTTTACGATTTTTGGGTATGCTCGTAGCAAACTGACTGATGAGGAGTTGAGGGACATGATCAGTAAGACTCTCACTTGCAGAATCGACAAGAGGTATTTATCAAACCTAATTCACTAACATGTCTTTAAGGTGATTACCTTTTGCCCACCCCTTTTTTTCTCTTCATGCTTTCTGACAGAAATTAGATATGACCTACAGCTGGCCTGTTTAGTGGTGGTTGGGTTTGAAAGACATTCTTGATTGCACATTTTAATTAATCTGATTTTAACTGTCAAGAATATGATTGGGTCAAATCTGATTTAGATTTGACCCACAGCTGACATGTTTATTCTAAACTCTTTGCCGATCAACTTAACTTTAAGAATGTTGATTCTTGTTACGTGTTTTATGTATAACATGAACCTCACATGATCCATTGAAAAAAGGGAACAGAGTATGACAGAATTCCAGTGGTGCCACCATCATGATTGCATTAATTATTTCGAGCTACATGGCAAGATCAATTTGTATATAAAGCTACATATAATATGCTTCCTGCATATAATGGTGGGGCTTGTATAATCCTTTCCCTAAGGGTGTCTTCATTGTTATCTATAACAATCATGCTTTGTACACAGGACATTAAAACCATTATGTAAACATTGAGAAATGAAAACAAGATGAAAGGATGTTAAAACCAATATGTAAACAATAAGAAATGGAAACAAGAGGATATCAATAGCATTAACCATTCCTTATATAGTGGCCATGCCTATGATTAATATCAATGATTGGATTTATGTCACCTTCTTCTGGCATTCTCCTTTGTGCAAATACATTCTTTTGGGTCATGTAAGGATGATCATCAGTTAGTTCATGTCACCTTTTCTCATCAGTAGACAAATCCCTTTCATGTTTATTTCCCATGTGCAATGAGTACAATGAGTACAACAATTTAAGGACTTCCAAACAGAGCATCAATTGAAACCAAAGTTTTCTCCTAAACTTTCAAGTGCACCATGATACCACAGTTCTGGTGAATCCTATGTTCCTATCCATGTGTAATCTGTGCACTGCTTTACAAAATTTCTAACATCAGAGTACAATATACTAGAGGGACTAGCATCCTGCACACCAGTTGCTTCACTATTTCTGACCACTGAACATGAAACCGTGCCTTCGACCCTGCTTCTTTACCATTTGTGATACCCTACTTCTTTACCATTTATGATGAAGTTCTATCATGATCTTAGTCATCAGGCTGAAAGCTTGTTCTTTGCTGCGTGGATCCTGGTCCACCTTTCCCGTTCTTTTTGTTAAATTCATCCTGATTTTTGGTTTGTTCTTATGGCATTAGTTGTCCTCAGAGGCTACCATGGTTCATCATTTGACAAAGGCAGAAGGCTAATGCTTTCCAGTATTAATGTTGTATGTCCATCCAAATCAAATGTTTTGTCATTTTTTTCCAATATGGTTTACAGGGAAAATTGCAGTGACAAAATGGAGATGTTCCTACAGAGATGTTTCCACCATTCGGGTCAGTATGGTTCTGAGGAGAATTTCCTGGAACTAGACAGAAAGCTAAAAGAACAAGAGGTAATGGTCTAACCATGTTATCATTGTGTTATTTCTGATCTTAGTTATGCTACTTCTCCCTTTCTCTTAGTTTCAGAAAATTGTTTAGATGCTTTCATTTTTGTGAAGTGGTGAAGCTTGAAAGCAGAATATCAGAAAGATTTGTATCTCAAGCTGCCAATTACTGTTCAAATATCTTTTATATCTTTCTTTTAAGTATTTTCTTTCCTTTTTTCCTTTTAAATAACACGTAACTTTGAGATACCTAGTCACAAAAGCAAAAAGAAATATAGCGTAACAGAGACAAAAAAGAGAGTGAAATGAAAAAATTGTAACATCGATGCACATTTTGTGATTGTGAAACAAATGAAACAATTTCCAAATATTGATGTTTTCAACTAATTACACTTATTATGTACATCAAAAAATTGTGCGTTCATATCTTAGACCACAAGTAATCCTAATTACATCTTCACAATGGAAGAAAACCCTTGACTAAATGAAAAGCTATAATGCATTTAGAGACCCAAAATAGATATTACCCTCTAAGTGGATATGCTTTTTTTTAGATCATCAAGCACGTTGGATGACTTGACATTTTTTGGATTGTCTCAAGTCAATGGGCAAAGAGGATGACATGGCTCTAGACTAGGTTACTAGGCCTAAAAAGAAATGAGGGGCTTTGATCCTATTGGTTTATCCCAAGAGGAAGTTGGACTGGGCAACCTCCTTAAGTATAGACCTAAAAGAGACCAAGAAAAGCAGGTAATTTGGGATTGCTCGACTGTCCTTATAATTGTAGGAAGCTTAGAAAGAATGGGGAACTTTGATTGAGTTAGAACAAGATTCGACTCAATGACTCGGTGATTCGGCTATCTCATATTTTTGAGAGAAGCCTAAGAAGAATGAGACCGGATAGAGTATGAGTTTTGGACTCATAGTGACTTAGTGGGGGTTTAGCTTTCTCAAATACCTATGAGAAGCTTAGGAAAAATAAGACTAAACTAGCTAGATTTGACTTAGTGAATCATGACTCAATGACTTGGTTCCCTTAATTGCTCGTGAGAAGTTTAGGAAAAGTGGGACCATACTGACTAGGTTTGGCCCAATGAGTTACATTTGGGTGACTCAGTGAGTGCTTAGCTCTCTTAATTGCTTATGAGAAGTTTAGGAAAAGTAGGATCAGACTGATTGGGTTTGACTTTGTGAGTTTTGCTTGGGTGACTTAGTAAGTACTCAGCTCTCTTAATTACCCGAAAGAAGCTTAGAAAAAGTGAAACTAGACTGATTGAGTTTGACTTGGTGACTCAGTAAGGACTCAACTTTCTCAATTATCCGTAAGAAACTTAGGAAAAGTGGGACTAGACTGACTGAGTTTGGTTGACCGATGTGATTTTGCTAGGTTTGACTCAGTGATTCAGTATTAGACTTAGTTAAATAATTCGATGAGTTGTGTTTTCCAATATCCTGTGGAAAACTAGAAATGAACAATCTTTGCCGTTTAGCCTATGAGAGATCGTAGAAGGAGATATAGAAATATTACATGTGGGTAGATGGGGAAGGAGGAGATAGAAAGATATTACAGGAGAATCCCGCTTTGACTCTGAGTAGAATAAATAAATAAATAAATAAAAATTCCTAGAACCATGTCCACTTCGAAATACGGGAAAGCAAACGTCCTGGCTACTTGGAATTTGGTGTTATTGATCCAAATAGGCATATCAATGGCTTCATGAGATAACCATTGATATTCTCCTCCTGCCATATTCTTTCAAACAGATTGCTTCAAAGTTTTCAACATTTCTTTAGGGATGATAAGCGCTGGTGGTTGCTCCAGTGTCTATCAAGGCATCAAGAGCATAGGAGTGATATCCTTTGAATTTAAATTCTACAAATACATGTGCTTTTTAGATCATATTGGTTTGAAGGTTATGCACTCGCTATCTCTTCTCTTGGGATGCTAAACATTCTTAAGTTCTTCTTCATATGTAGGATTACTCACCTTTCTGTATTGTATAACCTGCTTTCAAGAAACCGAATCATCTTTTGATTCCAACTCTTGGTTTACAGAGTTTTCAAGCTTTGCTTTAGTACTTAGTGATGAGGGTACACTACTTGTACTAGATCTTCGAGAAGAAGCTTCGTCATTAGTGCTGATCATAGGTAAAGATAAAGTTCTTTTCCTATCATCCAATTTTGGAAGAATGCTATCTCCTGTTCGTTGGATTTCAGGGCCTTTTTGTTCCCTCAAAGTTGTTCTTGGATTGTCTAAAACCCATGATTTAGGCCAAGTTAATTGCCAATTTAATTGATGTGGCAAGACCTCCTTTCTTTCGAACTAACTTAAATCTTCAGTTGCTTCATCAAATAACTCTGTGACATTTGAAGTTATTTTCATCCTAGGATTGGTTGTATTTATCAGTCGATAAATAGTCGTAGTATGATACGCTAAATGTTTAGCATTGGGATTCATGCCTTTTGAGTATGCCCTTATTCTCAAAGTTAAGGAGTTTGCCAATGTGACATCGTCTAAAGCCATCATGAATTTTGGTGAATTTTGGTTGGGCTTTAAACCATACAGGTCCTTTATACAAATTTGCCTGTATTCCACTTATTAGCTATTCTGAAAAAGAATTCAATTTTTGTCTAGTACAGCTGCTAAGACCAAACTATCATGTGGATAAAGACAATGTCTAATAGACAAGCTTCACCAAACTTTGTGGATAAAGAAAAAAAAAAAAAAAAAAACAACAACAACAATGTGCCTATTATGGACTGCACGGATAAAGACATTTTCCATGCTATCTCTTGTTTGGACTGCGCGGATAAAGACAATGCCCAATACACAAGCTTCACCAAACTGCGAAGTGTGGAGACTGCATCCTTAACTGCGCAGGCAAGAGCTTCAAGCATGTTGGCTCGGTTTCAGCAGCTATCCCAGCTGCAATGGGAAATGCATGGGATGCATTTTCATGTTCCTTCAACGTTTCTGATATCCCAACATACAGAGAGAGAAAGAAAGAAGGAATATCAGAAAAAGACTCAGGTTTAGCACTACCATGTTATTCATTCATGCGTCCGCTTCTTATTCATTGACTTTGCTAAAATTAGATTTCTGTTATTGAGATATACAACTCTTTCAGGTAGGTAGACTCTCAAACAGGTTATTTTACTTGTCTATTCCTCCAAATGTATTCGTGGATGCTGTAAGATGCGCTAGTCGTCGTGCTTCTTCTCAAACCGGGTGGACTAGAGTCATTGTTGAAAAGCCATTTGGAAGAGACACACAGTCTTCTGGAGAGCTGACAAGATGTTTGAAGCAGTACTTAACTGAGGACCAGATTTTCAGGTACCCTTGTGGTACACTGTATCCTTCCATTGTTTGCTGCTTTTAACATGTTGTATATTCCTGAACAAATCAAGCGAAATTAGGAGATTACATGCATAGCAGTGTCAAGCAAGCTGCTTGTGCCCCATCATCTAGACGACCTGTCCTAAGAACTGAAATTTTAGTGGCCTCAATCTTCTTTAACAGCTGAGTTCATCAGCCTATTTTTGTGGAGTCATCTACAAAGTGGGGGTATGACTAGGGAATGTGTATAGCAGAATTCCATATTTGAGTTCTGAAGAGGGTAAAGGGAAAAAGAATCCCATATGCCTTATTACTTGTCATTGTCTGTAGGATCGACCATTACCTCGGCAAGGAGCTTGTTGAGAATCTCTCAGTCCTGCGCTTTTCCAACCTTGTATTTGAGCCGCTGTGGTCTAGGCAATATATCAGAAATGTGCAGCTGATATTCTCTGAAGATTTTGGAACAGAAGGCCGAGGCGGGTTAGTTCAGATATTTCAAATTCTCTCTTCAGATGCATGTCCTGTTTAAGGGTGAAACTTGATCTGATTGTCTTGTCTTCTTCAGGTATTTTGATAGCTATGGAATCATCCGAGATATAATGCAGAATCATCTGCTTCAAATACTGGCATTATTTGCGATGGAAACTCCTGTCAGTTTGGATGCAGAGGATATTAGGAATGAAAAGGTCCTAAAAGAAGCACATGCTCATGCAATCCATTTTTCATGATTGACACTGCTCTTTTGGTGGCTCCATCTCTCAGTTGATTGGAAACTTCCATTCTTAAATGGAGAGATGAAAACAAGCATATGATGGCTAGAATTTCCTCCGTAGATGTTTAATTTATTTTCCATCAATTTGAGGCCACCTCGTCTAATGATCCAAGTTTTTAAAAGATGGGAAGTGCTTGATAGGATTATTCAGCCCAACTGGAAGTGCTTACATTGGATATGATCTGTGTTCTCACTGTTCAGGTAAAAGTAATACGGTCGGTGCAGCCATTGTTGCTTGATGACATGGTAGTGGGCCAATACAAGGGGCACATAAAGGGTGATAAAACTTACCAAGCATATACAGATGACCCGACTGTCCCCAAGGGCAGCCTAACACCTACTTTCGCCGCAGCTGCTCTGTTCATTGATAATGCACGATGGGACGGGGTGCCTTTCCTGATGAAAGCGGGAAAAGCACTACATACCAGGAGGTAGGATTGCCTTCGTTTGCTTCCTTAGGTCAGTTTTATGAAGCCCTCATGTAGCTGCACTAGCCACCATGGAAGCATTTGCATCATCCAGGCCATTCAGCAGGCAGGCCCACCGTGTGTGTGTGTGTCTCTCTCTCTCTCTCTCTCTCTCTCTCTCTCTCGCTCTATATATATATATACATACAATTTCTGGCTAATAAATCAAATCTGTCTTGTCTTGGGAAGTTCAATGGCAAAGGTTGTCCAATAACTCCATTCAATCTGTACACTTGTGCCTCATGAATGGACAATGATGAGTTCGCCATTAGTGGATTCTTATGATGGCTCCTTATGGATGACTTTGGTATACTAGAGAGTTGGGAGTGAAAGATCTCTAGTTCAGTTTTATCTCTTTCTAATCCTTGATATTATTTTACTTTGATATTCCAGAGCAGAAATCAGGGTTCAGTTCAGGCATGTACCTGGTAACACATACAAGGGTAACTTTGGAACAGATTTAGATAAAGCAACTAATGAGCTTGTGATCCGAGTACAACCAGACGAAGCAATCTACCTGACGATCAATAACAAGGTTCCAGGGCTGGGCATGAGATTGGATCGCAGTAACTTGAACCTCCTTTACAAAGCAAAGTAAGAAAGCTAATGAGACCTATGCATGCTATTCTTTTGTTTCGTTTAACAGATGATACTTGCCACAGAGTCACTTATTTGTCAGCAGCTGTACTCAATTGGAAACTTGAAAGGAGTTAAGGCTTAAAGTTGTTGAAAAAGATAGGTTGGCCAAGGACAAGAATCAATTCTTGAGTAGAATTATGAAGGAGAAGTGCCGCCTTCCACTTGGTCAAATCTCTCCTTCGTTGTAATTTCCACACTCAATCTAACAGGTTCTTTCTTTTATGAAAGGTACCCAAGGGAGATCCCAGATGCATATGAAAGGCTACTTCTTGACGCAATGGCAGGGGAGCGCCGGCTGTTCATTAGAAGCGATGAACTCAATGCTGCTTGGGCACTTTTCACACCGGTGTTGAAGGAACTGGAGAACAAGAAGATAGCGCCAGAGCTCTATCCATATGGTAGCCGAGGACCTGTGGGGGCACATTATCTTGCTGCCAAATACAATGTTCGTTGGGGAGACCTTAGTAGCGATGATTCATAGTCTTAGTGAACCAGGTCCTCAAAGTTGCGTTAGTATTTGTCATGACAACAGTTTGCAAAGAAAACCACAGGCACAGAACGTCGTATTTGAAGAATATGGAACTTCATAAATCATATCTGCCTTGATTCTTTTTGTTTGTAACATGGGCAATGATCCCTCTGAATAGAATAGAAGTTATCTCTTCAAGTTTTATTTTGAGAATTAACCTTTCACTGGAAGTAATTTTTAGGAAAATAATATGATATCGACAGAATTTTGCTTAAATCGTGGATGTATACCACAGCATCTTCCATCAATACTGCACATGGTTTAGCCTAGTTTTAAACTGTAAGACGTGCAATAGATGTAGCTCTGAAGTACATGCAGAACACCCTTTATCCGTTCCAAATTGAAGAAAACAAAGAAAGGAAACCAATAATATAGATATTTAGTGGATGTAATTAAATATTTGCTGACTCTTGAAGTAAAAGTTGTGTATGTAAAAACACGACCATTAAACACATTTTAAATTTTTCGACCGTGAATAGGCGTTAACAAAACAAAAAACACTCGAGAGTTTGAAATTCTTTCTTTGATAAAGGTATTCGGATAAAACTCGAATAGCCAAATGCCGTTCTCTTTGGGTAAAGTTTCTCTTAAAAATTTAAATTGACTCAATTTTTTTAAGATAACCAAAGCAACATTAAAAATAAAATAAATGTATTAAAATTTATTTTAAAAATATCTAAAAATCCTCCATTACTTGCAAATTATTTTTTTAAATAATAAAAAATCTGGACAAATTATAGACTACACATGAAGGTATTACACGAAGTTGATCCTTCTTTGTTCAGTTATATTAATTTTTGTAAATATACTTTCGTGAATTTAGTCTTGAACCAAGAACATTATATAAACAAAATGGATATATTGAACATATAATCTATCTACAAATGCGTTCAATAAACTAGTGTCACATTCCGAATTTTTAGGTAAGGAATTTTTTTCTAATTAATTTAATTTAGATTATTGTGCACATGAATTGTTTGAATGTGGAAGGGGTATATATACCTAATTTAATATAAATATGTGAAGGAGATGAAACATAAATCACATTATTGAAGGGATTTAAGGCAAGGAATAGTGGAAAATTGGTGGTGCACGTGCATTGTTGGTCCCATGACTCTGCTTATGCTAAGTAGGTTGTATGACAAATCTGGATTCCAAATGGTGTTGGGAAAATAAATTGATTGTCCAAGTACAAAAAATAAGTGCAGTAAATATATATAAGTGCACAGCAATAAAAACAAGGATTATAGTGGTTCGGGCCTCCTCTTGGCACCTACTCCACTCTCCAAAGTTTTTTCAACCTTGGGTTCCACTATAACCTATGAAATTACAACCTCCCTTGGTTTTACAAGTTAATTAAGAACTCTATAACTGCTAGTTTTTACGAATTCACCAACAACTCATACAATCTGGTTTCTCAAGAGCTAACCAACAACTCAACCTTTACAAGTATCAATGTACAGGTAAATGTTTTTAACTAGGCCTAGATCTACATACAGTTTAAGCTCAAATAATAAATATAAAACATTAAGCTTACAGTGTTTTCTGATCTCCCTTGATGAATAGATGGATGGATCTTTGAAACTTTTTGTTCATTGAAGCTTGTTGGAGTAAATGCACCTTTTGGACTTTGAATTCTTGTGTTTAATTCGTGTTTAATCTTCTCAAAAAGTCTATTTCTCTTCTTTAGAACTTCTATTTATAAGTTCTAGATTCAAACTAGCTGTTGCTTCTCCAATTTTTTGACCATTAAAAGTGCTGCGACGCTGCCTCATTGCGCCGCTTCGGAGCCTCTAAAGGTCAAAGTCTCATCAGTTGTGAGCGTGCATGCTTTGCTCCCTTTGAAGTAAGTGATTTGCATCTCCGAAGCTCTTGGATCATCCGAAGTCATAACTTCGAATGCTTCGAAGTCCCTTTGACACTGATTCTGCCCAACGTCTCCTTCGAAACCTATTGTGCCTCCAAAGCTTCTCTTCATGGCCTTCAAAGTAATGCTGATTCCTCTGATGCTTGCTAGTGTCAACTCTGAAGTTCTCTTCCTTGCCTTCAAATTGAAGCTTCTGTCTTCACCTTCGAAGCTTCTTCTTCAGCTCTGAAGTTCCCTTCTTCTTAACTTTGAAGCTTCATCTTCTTAACTCCGAAGCTTCTGTTTTGAATTCAAAACTTCCTCTTTAACTCTAAAGCTTCATTTACAACTAGAAATCTTAGCAACACAATTATTATCTAAAATCAAGTCATTAACAAGTTTTGTTAATCATCTAAACTAGAACCTTCAATATTCTCCTCCTTTTTGATGATGACAAAACTTAATGACTTGTACTATACAAAAAGTGCTAATGAAACTAATGATAACTACCCCTAAATAACTTATACAGTAAGCATAAGGAAGTTTAATTCACTTTGGCTCATTGTGCTAAGATTGGTCCACATACAATAAAATTTCAACATTTCAAAAATTTTAATTTCTACTTCTTTCCCTTTTTATATCATTTTTCCTCAAATGCAGCAAGTCTCAACATTCTCCCTCTTTTAGTCATAATCAAAAAGGTCTAGGGGGGAAAGGATTATCATAAAACACTGGTGTGAGGAACTGAACTTGTTCTTCTTATACTGCTATTGTAATACATGATCCTAAATTTTATTTTCCTTGCTTCCCCTATCATGCATAATCTAACAGCTTTATTTCTCACGTTAAAACCAAAATTCATCTAGTTGTTAATAGTAAATAAACTTATAATAATGATTAAAGAAATTATAATGTCATTAAGGTTAATTTCATTTAGTCTAAGCAATAGATGATTATTTGTTTAGCACTTCTTGCATACTTACATACAAGATAGTTCTCTTTTGAGAGATAAAGTGATGAAGGCTAAAGCAAAATGACATGAATGCAAAGAATTAAGGATGAAAAATATGATACCTTCACCTACCTAGCTACCTCAAACATATTTATATTTCTGCTTACCATGGTTGAGGAGCTGCTTCATCTCCTATGACGGTTACAATTGGAAGGCAGTTACACATAAATGAACTTCTTCTTCTACATTTTCATTGACCTTCATTTCCTCATCTTCCTCATGTGTACATTATTCTATTGAATTTAAAATTTTCTTCTTTTTTTTCTTTTTCAATATACTCCTAATCTTTCTTGAGAGGGTTTTTATAAATTCTACATCAGCATCCTCCCCCTCACTACATGAAGGATTTGCACTTCTATTGCCATACACTATCTTCATCTTCTTTTATTCTTTCTCATACTTCCATACTTTATGAGTCATTAAAGATCCCATGAGTTCTGCAACTGAGAGCTTGTTCAAATCTTTGGCCTCTTCAATTACTATGATTTTTACCATCCAGCATGCTAGGAGAGACCTTAAATTTTTTTTTAACTAGCTATGAACAAGAAATCTCATGGCCTCAAATTTTTAGGCTATTAGTGAGTCTCATAAATCTAGAAAACAGATCAGATATAGATTCATTCCTAAACATGCAGAACGCTTCATATTCTTAAATAAGCAAACTAATTTTAGCATCTCTAACTTGG
>JAYJMB010046707.1:12565-30540 GCA_036873735.1 Pouteria campechiana
GTTATATATTTCAATCTTCATCAGTTTCTTTCCCAAAAGAAATTTCCATGATTTTTATTTGGATGAATGTTGTTGTTCAATGAGTTCTTGAAAGTTCTTTGCCATCTTTATAATGTTTAATGTGATTTTATAGGCCAAGTAATGCGAAGAATTCAAGTTTTTTGCTATAGTGTGAAGATAGAAATGGTTAAAGGTGTGTTCTAACGCTCAGCTGGATGAAACAATTACTTCATGTGTTTGGGTTTTGGGCAATTGTCAATTTGTCATTCATGGTGACAAATCTCCCCAGATACACTGCCATGCATTTTTATCATAATTGCAATTTTACAGCGTGCCTCGTTTCAAAGGGATTAGACCCCTAATACATTTTGCCTTACCGTTTGACAGACCATCCAAACAGCTACTGTTTATTCACTACACAGTTTATCTATTTAGTTGATCCCTCATCGCTTGGATTTCTAATTCAGGTGGAAAAGAGAAGCGAAGGCATTAAGCAGGTTGCTGTTTTTGAAACGCAGAATCATGTTTGGACATCCTTATAAGATGAGCAACAACACCAGGTACTATGAGATACTTGGCGTTTCCAATGGTGAAGGTCAATCAGGAACTGAACAAAGCATACAAGAAAGCCGCCATAAAGATTCATCCAGATAAGGGTGGAGACCCTGAGAAGGTAAAAACCTTCCATGTTTCCATAAATTCCTTTTCAATGGCTTCAATTCCTCCATATTTTCTTCTTGTTACCTATTGAAGAAAATCTGGTGTTTGTAGCTCTGGTATGACTAACAAGCAAGCTAATGCTTATGGTTATCCTGAACTTATAATGCTTGTACTGTTATATGCTTGATGAATATTGAACTCCTTTCATTTTGAAGGATTTAATCTGCCGTCAGCCAAATTGTGGTTCAGCCTCAGTTATTAGGGTGATTTTTTATTGTAGAATGTTTTTGCATATTTCGGGTCACTGCATAAGCTGAGGTTCATGCCTGAGTATTTGTTTACAAACTCAATTTGCTGCATAATCATGATTGTTGTTTTAACTTTTGGAATCATGACAGAGGTTAAGTGGATTACATTGAAGTCTAACGTTGATTAGACATACACAAATGCATAGAGGAAAATTTTGAAAAACGAAAAAGAAGAAAGTTTAATGGTTCAACATTCTAGAGAATTCTATTTTGTGGCCACTGTCAAGCATTGTTTGTATTTATTGGGAAGGAGTTTGCTATTTTACTAACATCAAAATTCCTCATTGACTGTGTTGGGACCCCCTGGCATTCCAACTCCATAGCCTGAAAGAAAATTTTAGACAAGGGAACACTGCATGAGCTCTGGGTACTTAAGTACTCCCTTTCTAGTATCTTCACCTAGTCTGATCCACCTTTCCTTATTAAACTGCGGTTTCTCTTGTTCACTTCATATGATTGGAAGTACCATTCTGCCATATAATTGGAAGATCTATCTTAGCAATTCATTCTTACCATTTGATTCCTTGGTTTTGATTTTTGTATCAGTTCAAGGAATTGGCTCAAGCATATGAAGTTCTTTCTGATCCCGAGGAAAGAGAAATCTATGATAAGAATGGAGAAGACGCACTTAAAGAGGGAATGGGAGGTGGTGCTGGTCCTCGCAACCCTTTTGATATATTTGAATCTTTCTTTGGTCAAGGAGCCTTTGGTGGTGAGAGATTTTTCTACTCGTCTTCTCTGAAGTGATGCATTTGGGACTTTTTCTTTTTTCCATTTGAAGAAATATCTTTTATCTCTATCCTTAACGACTAGGTGGAAGCTCGAGAGGATGGAAGCAGAGACATGGTGAAGATGTTGTACACAGGCTTAATGTCTCCCTAGAGGACTTGTACAGTGGAACCACAAAGAAGCTCTCGTTGTCTAGGAATGTGCTGTGTGCAAAATGCAAAGGGTACTTTCTCTGTCCAATCCATCGTTCTAATCTTAAACTATGAATTTCTGTTCTCACTTTTAATAAAAGTAAAAAAGGGTCCGGATACACTAGAACACCAGCAGTGTAAGTCACTCTACAAACAGGGGTAGAGTGGTAATTTCGCTTGGTGCATGTGTGAATTTTTGTCAGCCGTGGGTAGAGTTTGTGGGTTTGTCTTGGTGGTCTAGGGTGCACAGGGAGAGTTACACTACAGATGGTATCTAGGCCCTTTCATGGAGGTTTTAACAATTTAATACATTGAAGCCATTAGTGTATATATCTCATAGAGGGATGATATGAATGTGCACACGATATTATGAGATGTGAGGCATGCTATGGGTAGAGTGGCTTGTTGAAGAAGCTTTGATACGGTGCATCTGGCCACACCAGTAGAAATGCACACTTAGGCCATTTGACATAATCTAGCCACGGGGAAATGTCGATCTAATCCGTTCATTTTGTAGAAAAAAATTATATTATATTTTTACATAATTGAAAATACTCAATTTAAGTAGAAAGATTGACTGCTTGGGCGTGGTTTGTAGGCGGATTGCATGCTATTCCTTGGGTGTCGACGGCTTGATGGGTCTTGACTAGATTTGACGAGTATTCACTGGGCTTGATGGTTATTCACCGGGCTTGATAACGGATCTTGATGGAGCCCAAACTTGAGGCAAATTTTGACAAATCTTGAGGCAAATTTTGATAGATCTTGATAGACCTTGATGAATCATGGAAGCTTGATGGATATTGATGGATAGCCCATGTAGCTTTAAAAGGCCTTGACATACCTTGATGGGTAGCCCATACAGGTCCAATGGCCGAATGCACAGGTCTTCGCAGTCTCTAGTTTTGACAAACCTTGATGGGTATCGATAGATTTTTAAAGGTTGTTTGATGGACCATGATGGGTATTGATAAATCTTGATAGACCTTGATGAGAGCTTGATGGATCTTGATGGGGCTTGATGGAATACTTGATAGTGCTTAATCAAAATATGCGATTAATATTTTAACTTCTTTGATGGGCCTTTACGAGCTTTGGTGAACCTTGATAGTTTTCTTGAGCTTGATGGATTTTCCATGGACCCTGACGAAGATTTTTGGACTTTGACGGACCTAATGACCTTGATGGACCTTGATGACCTTGATGGACTTTGATGGACCTTGATGAACATTGACGGACCTTGATGGACTTTGGCAGACCTTTACGGTTGACGATTTTTATCTTTTTGTTATTTTGGTAGTTAGTGAGTAAAATGTATTATTAATTTTATGGACAACATAAAAATATCACAAAAATTTTCATTATCTATGTGTGCAAAATTTGTGGATGCAGCCGATGCCTTAGAGATACGAAAAGTGTCAATTCGTTTATATTAATTATTTATATTAAATTACGGTCCTTGATAGGGTATTATGTGTCTTGCGACTTTTGGTGATTTTAAAAAATAAAAATAATTTCGTTATATCAAATTTATTTAATTGAAATTATATTTTCTAATGGAATGTATATCATATCCTTTGTGATTTTGGTCATTGGAATTGAGAGAAAGATGCATATTTTTTTTGAAAAATATAAAAAAATCATAAAAAATCTTTAAATATGTGCTAAAAATTTTTGGATGTATGCGAGATAAATGCATACTTTTTTCTTGATGATTCACAAAAATATCACAAAATTTATTTACATGTGTCTACCAGATTAAATGAAACAAATTTATAAGGAATAATAAATTTAAGAGAAGATATATGTGACATTTCCTAAATATTCTATTGAATCTTAAAAAATGATCAATGAAAACAAAACCATTAATATGTGTCCATAACATAAAAATATCACAAAAATGCTCTAAATATGTGCTCAAAATTTCTTGATGTATGAGAGAAAAATGCATACTTTTGGTTTTGATGATTCATTAAAATATCACAAAATTTATTTACATATGTCTACTAGATTATGCGAAAGTTGCTTAATTTATCAATTTTAAGAAAAAAATTATAAGGAACAATAAATTTAAGGGAAGGTATTGGTGACATTTCCTAAATATTTTGTTGAATCTTAGCAAAGTGATTAATGGAAACAAAGCCATTATTACGTGTCAATAACATAAAAATATCACAAAACTTCTCTAAAAATGTGCACAAAATTTCTGGATGTATGAGAGAAAAATGCATATATTTTTTATATGATTCATAAAAATATCACAAAATTTATTTACATATGTCTACCAGATTATATGAACATAGGACACTTTATGGGTATTGATCTTTTGCGCATATGCATATAGGACACTTTATGCGCACAACCTTTTGTTAGGTCGTTGTTTGGTTTTTCGTTCTTTTCAAACGCTGCTATGGTCGAATAAACCAAGCCATACACTACTGTTGGCCAAATAGCGTTTGTTTTTTTATAAGAAATAAGTAAACATATATAAATACCATGTCAATTAAATTGCAAAAAAAGAAAAAAGTTAGATGATTGCATATCTTGACTAGCCTTTAAGGCCCTTAATATTTCCAATGTGAATTCTGTACGTGGGCCTCACATATTTCAACTCTTGGCTGCCAATTTTATATGAAGGTATTTTTATTATTTTTTTGGAAATCATAATTAATGATTTTTGTAATACTTGACACCACTCATTAAAAAGTTCGTGTCATCATTTTCTCAATAAAATCAAAATTAAAACATTTTAAGAAAATATTAGAATTTTAATTATATAAAGGAAAATAACTTTCTAAATATTTTGAAGGAAAATAACTTTCTAAATATTTTGATCAAAACCTTCATGTAGGGCCATGATGATTTTCATATAGCCAAGTTTTATTTGGTGTTTTGGTTTAATTTTTTTTAAAATGCAACTAGTTGGTGTTTTGGTTAACTTTTTTCAATTACAACTGGCTGAGTTTTGTTTTGTATTTTTTAATGCAATTGGCGTGGTCGAGTTTTATTTAGTGTTTTGATTTAATCTTTTTTAAAACACAATTGGCCTGGTCAAGTAGTATTCGATGTTTTGGTTAATTTGCTATTTTTTTAAACACAATTGGCCTAGTTGAGTTGCGTTTGGTGTTTGGGGAGGCCAGTTGTGTTTTTCAAAAAATAAAAAAATAATAACCAAAATATTGAATAAAACTCAACAAACCCACTTGAGTTTAAAAAAATAATAAATTTAACCAAAATACTGAATGCAACTCAGTTAGACTAGTTGCGTTTAAAATAAATTAAACTAAAATACTAAACAAAACTTAACTATGCCTGTTGCATTTTTTTTTAATAAATTTAAACAAAACATCTAATAAAACTCGGCGAAACTAGTTGTCTTTGAAAAAAATATAAAATACCAAACACCAAAACACTAGTTAATTGTGTTTAACTAGTTGTCTTTGACTATGCCAGTTGCATTTAAAAAAAAAATAACTTGGCCATATCCAACCAAAACACCAGCTAGTTGTGTTTAAAAAAAATAAAAACAAAACATTAAATAAAACTCGACCATGCCAGTTACATTTACAAAAAAACCAAAACACAAAACAAAACTCAATTAGTTGCATTTAAAAAAATTAACAAAAACACTAGTTAGTTGCGTTTAAGAAAAAAATTTAACTTGGTCATATGAACGCAACTAAGTGATTTTTGTTTGGTATTTTTTTTCAGGCTTGGCTAAGTTTTGTTTGGTGTTTTATTTATTTATTTTTTTAAATGCAATTGGTATAGTCAAGTTTTGTTCAATATTTTGGTTTAATTTTTTTAAACACAACTGGCCTAATTGAGTTGCACTCAGTGTTTTGGTTTAATTTTTTTTTATACTCAATTGGGTTGGTTGAGTTTTATTGAGTAATTTGGTTTTTTTTTTCTGTTTTTAAAAATACAAAACTGGCCTCGTTAAAGCCAACTCAGCTAGGCTAGTTATGTTTAAAAAAATAATTTAACCAAAACACTGAATGCAACTTGATTAGGCCAGTTGCGTTTAAATTTTTTTTAACCAAAACACTAAATAAGACTTGGCCACGCTAGTTGCATTTAAAAAAAAACAACGGATCAAACAAAGCTCAGCCAGTTGCATTTAAAAAAATTAACCAAAACACCAGCTATTTGCATCTAAAAAAAAATAAATCAAAACACCGAACAAAACTTGGCATGAAAATCATCATGGCCCCACATGAAGGTTTTGATCAAAATATATTTATAAACTTATTTTCCTTTATACAATTAGAATTCTAATACTTTCTTAAAATGTTTTAATTTTGAGGTTGTTAAGAAAATGATAACATGAACTTTTTAATTAGTATCAAGTATTACAAAAATCATTAATTATGATTTTCAAAAAAATATTAAAAATACCTTCGTATAAAATTGGCAGCTAAGACTTGAAATATGTGAGGCCCATATACAGAATTGACAATGGAAACATTGAGGGCCTTAAAGGCTAGTCCGGATACCTAATTAGCTAACTTTTTTTTTTTTGTAATTTAATTGATATGGTATTTATCTATGTTCACTTATTTCTTATAAAAAAACAAACACTACTTGGCTGACGGTAGCATATGTTCATACGACAGCGTATGACCATATGGCCTAACATTTCTTATTGCTTGTGCTATTCATGATAATAAAGTTTATAAAGGAAGAAAGCAATCCATTTCAGCTCATTCCAATAAAATTTAGGAATTATATATTCACAACCCTGACCCAAAATAGCATTATCAAATATCATTCTAAATTCTAATGTTGTGCAAAATCTTGCAAACCATTTAAAACTCAATGCATACATTCACATTAACAATGTGCACTTCATTAGAAATCCAAGGCGCCACATTCTGTTGGAATTTTATTTTCAATAGATAACTATCATTCACCAAAATATACAATGATTACATAGCCTTAAAATTACAAAAATCTCATGCCATGAAAGAAATACAAATCATATAGGTCTTCTCCCGGCCGGTTGACTTACTGTATTCTAAGGCTATCACCTTAGGGTTTTTCATTGCAATCTAAAAGAGTTTGGACTACCATTTCCATTGATGGTCTTTGGCTACTTTCATCCTCAACACAGGAAACTCCAAACTCAACCATTGTTGCTGCCTGCTTCCAGTTGAACTGCCCCTCCAATCATGAATCAACCAAATCTCTAACCTAAGAGCCTTCAGCCCTCTCCATTTTTCTTTGGCAAGCTTAACAAACCATTTCAACCCAACCTCCTCATCTTCCTAATCTGTCACTCCATTGGAAAGCCAAATCCCCTTCACAATCTCAAGCAGTACAACACCATAGCTATAAACATCTGCCTTCGCAGTGATAGGCTCACTCGGGAACTATTTAACCCTTTGTTCCTCGCATGTGAGAGAAATTATAAGCAGAATCAGTTCTCTGAGATAATTTTGCTAATCCGAAGTCATCCACCACTCTCTCTCATCATCCAAAGTTCCTTTATAAATAGACCTTGAATCTCCACACCCCAGCTCTTCTTTGAACTTTTGTGTGGCCTTTTTCAGCTCTGCGTATGTAAAACTCCTGAACTGATTATAAATTGCATGATACCCTTCCTCCAATGATGTTAGCATCACATTATTCCTGAAAAGATACCACCAACCAGAGGTTATGAAGAAAATCTCAACTGCACCCAAAGCGGTAGCAGACCAATAGAAATATATGTATTTTGTGTCTCGGTCACTCCTATCATCAGTAAGAGAAGAACCAAATACAATTTCAGATCTACTTGATTCACAGATAGGCTCAGATGATTCATCAAGGTAGTAACTGGATCTCTAATTGGGAGCAGGCGATAACAATGTTGTTAAGAGAATTACTTCAGATTGAGAACTAATACATGAATTTAATAATAAGTTGTAGTACTAATAGCAAATGACAGCAGGTTTGTAGTTTTCGCATCTTGAAACATACTAATTTATGATATGCTATGATATACACATGAAACATGTTAGGCACAAATATCAAGAAATGTATGGTTCTGTTAAATATCTGCCGTCTTTGTATGCATTTCTATTAAACTTTTCATGCAAGGCACATTGACTAGGCCATCCAGAAAATACTGCATTCTTTTCCAGAAAACAATGAGCATTCAGGCAGTGGACTCATTTCAGATGCAACTTCTGCTTTTCTTGTGCTTGAACTGCCTTGAGCAAAGCAGAGAGGTCATCTCGAGATATATCTGAATTCAAAAGCATCGATTCCATTTCAAGAACCTGGACAACCCAATGACTCTAAATCAGTAATGTTGTCACAAGGAAATTGGAAGAATTTCAAAAATGATACAATCACCTACTTGTTTTGAGCAATCATTGAACTCTCATCTCAACGTTGCTGAGGTGGTCAGTCCCAGGGACAAAACATGTTTCTTAAACATCCAATTCAAAGATGCAAAACAGTTTGGATGGCCATCCTTAGAAGCGATGAAGCAAAATTAGAAATAAGGAAGAATGAATACTCAAAATTTTCAGTAAAAATACCTTGGGATTGCATAGTGTATTGGAAGCATTTTCTGGGATCCAGAAACAAAGAGCTGAATGGGGCAATTGCGTTGAGAAGAAAATGCTTCCTTCATATACAGTACGTCCTCATCATTCTCGATAGACACAGGACAGTCCAAGCCTAGTGTTGGATATTGGTACTTGATGCTTTCAATATCAGTAAACTTGCAAACCTGAAGCAACTTAGATCGTAGAGCAGGGTAGTCGATTTCTGGATGGACAAAGATGAGGCCGTTGGTGTTTATTACTTAATAACAAAACTCAGAAACTGCAATGAGTCAGAAAATACTCAAGTGATGTCATCATCAGTTGTCTTTCCCTGCCTTCAACTTCCCATGTAATAAAAACCAAGCCCTCTAAAACCAGGCATCACCACCTCTTTCCCTAAATGGCCTTTGTCAAGATGCCAGACCAGCCCAGGTTCAGCAAAAGGAGACTTAGCTTAGAACAGGTGAGGCTCTTGGAGTCAAGCTTTACCTACAACAAGAAGCTTGAGCCAGAGAGGAAGGTTCAGCTGGCAAGTGACCTCGGGCTTCCTCCCTGGCAAGTTGCTGTCTGGTACCAGAACAAACGTGCAAGGTGGAAGACGCAAAGCCTCGAGCAAGATTACCAGACGCTTCAGATCAGGGTGGATTGCATCTTGGCTGAGAAAAGGTTGCTCGAGAAAGAGGTAGAGAGGCTAAGAAGGGAATTGGAAAAGGCCCATGAGATGCTTCACCAGTGCCACTGTACTCACTCTTCTCTCTCTCTGTCATGTGATGAAGAGTGGAGCTCAAGTTTGCATAGTGATGGGAGCTGGCCCTTGGAGCATGCAGGGTCAATGCAACTGGAGGAACTACTCTATACTAGTTTCGTGGGCATTAATGATCAGCTCATGAACTTCAATTGATGCCATGCTCCACTGCGATGCCATACTCAACCAATGATGCCAATAATGGTGAATGGCAGAGATGGATGTTTGCAGTTGAAAGAAAAATAGTGTGACATAAAGGCTTGCTTAGCCTGCATATATGTAGAAGTCAGTGCATCTATGTGCCTCAGAATTTGATCCAACCAATTGAACGGGTGTGCCCACTGTGAAGATGCCCACACCCATCACTTGGACATCACATACCTGAGGTGGCTTGTCATGGGTTTCCCATACAATTGTGCAGGAACAATCTGCACAATGGCAGATGATATTGTACATAGACTGTGGGGAGTTGAGAAGACTGAAAGGTGAATAACTAGGCTGTTAGAAGTTAAGAGTGAAAGGAAAACAATATCTTTCTTTGGAAAGGCTAGTATTAGTATATAGTTAAGTCTGCTGGTACTCTTCTCTTTCCAATTACAGTATGGCTGTTTAAACCAACAAAAAAATAAACAAATAAAAAAGCCTCCTCCACAGACTCCTATCATATCTAGCCTTGTCCATGGCTCTTCTCTATCATTGAATGTATCCTCAGTTAACCAGATTTTAAATTCTACTATTGGTACTTCCACCTGTGTTCTTTTGAGTTTTAAATCCTCCAACTCAAACCAGGTCAATCCTTCCAACATGCATTTCTTGGTCTCTGTGCACTTCGCTAGACAAGCTACTATCTCTCACTGATGCTCAACCTTGTATGCATGCATTTCAAACTATTTCCTCATTGTCTGTGCCTAAAATTTAATTGCTAGAGTTGAGAAATAGAGATCTCTGATGCATGCAAAATTTTTAAGCACAGCCCACTCTTAGGCTATCAAGAACTTAAAAATTACAATGATGTGCGACAAAAGGCAAAACTGCGTCAAGAACCTGATCACTAGCACAGACTCAAATACCCTCTTAAGTAGTTGAAAGTTGAAACCAATGCAGACTGAACATGTCACTAAATCTTTGTTTCAACAGACAAAGAAATGGGAGGAAATAAACTTAAGGGGCAACACATATTTCCAACACATTTGATGTGCAGGGAGAAAACAAGATGGACATCACTCAATTGAAATTGCATGAATGGAACATATAAAAAGAATTCACTACCAACAACCCAATCATAATATAATTGCCATTGCAACACTCGGATCACTCGATATGCATCCCCCTTTCTGCTTAGATATGATATGCTCCACACACACTCTTTTCAGGCTCAAGAAAGCAAATTTCTGTTTTTATCAGCACCAAAGCACCAATTCAAGTCACATTAGCAATTGTTAAATGACAAAGATCCACATACACAGAACGACACACGCTCTCAGTTCAGGAGTTTACAAGCCAAATTCAGTGCATTTCCTTATCCTCTGAATTTAGTCATTGAAATGTATAAATTTATACAACCAGATATAATGCAATTAGAAAGAAAAATAACAGGAAATCCACAGCACATATCATGTAATTCAAGGCCTACCCGTCACTTCTTCCTCAGTATATACACATCCGTCTCTTCATAAGCATACTCCAGATGCAAATCCTCATGCGGCACCTTCTCGACATCGAAGGTTCTCTCACACATTTTCCAAAACACACTGTGTGCCTCAGGCGAGCACAGCTGGTACCCAAGAAGAACCACGCCGGTTGGCGCGACGAGCGCTTCCATGATCGAAAAAAGCTGCCGGGCAGAATCCTCAAGGTACACAACATCGGCAGCAATGACGAAATCGAAGGGGGGCTTCATGTCCTCCAGCTGTTTGTGGTTATTCTAGTAGAGCTGGACGGTCTTGGGGGCTTTGGCAAAGAGGGGCTTGTTGCGCTTGAGATTGCGCTTGAGGGCGGGCATGACTGGGGCGATGTCGGTGACGCCGAGGAGGGAGATGGCCATGCCGGTGGGGCTGCAGCCGGAACCGAGCTCGATGGCTCGCTTGTTAGGGAAGTGGAGCAGGTGGGCGTAGGGGTTTGGGTTGGGGGAGGAAGGGGAGGTTGGAATCCAACGATCGACGAACTTGGCGAGGAAGAGGGAGCAGGGCCAGATGGAGGTGCCAAATGCATCGAGACGTTGTCTTGCTCGGGAGCTTGAGTCGTCACGTCGAGAAGGGGAGGAAGTGGGAGGAGTGATTTCCGTCGGGAGGGACAGCGTCGGGGAAGAAAGGGAAGGAGATCGGGTCTTCACGTCGAAAAGGGGTTAAGTGTGGGAAGAGAGATTTCTGCTGGTAGGGACAGCGTCGGGGGAAGAGAGGATGGGAGCTCGGGCCGTGGTAAAGCCTCGCAAGTAAGCTTATGCAAAATGACTGGGCTACCCTGTGCTCCTTTAGCATCTAAAGCCGTCCGTTTGCAATGGACGGTAGATGTTGGCATTTCTACGCAACAGTGTTTTACAAACGAGTGTGGTGTATCTTTTTCCAAGATAAAATGTCCTAAAAACTCCATTTCTCTTTATTGTTACATTTTGTTGGTGCAAATGGTTGATTTACCTTCTTACTTTGTACTTATCTAATCCACCTCATCCAACATCTCTGTTTACCTTTAATTTCTAAATGATCATGTTATGAAACAAGATTTCTCTTGGAGGCATTACTTTCGATTATTTTCTTTATTCGACAATTCCTCCAGTTGAGTCGGTCTGCTTCTGTTCTTGTAGCATGTAGAAAATAGTAATTCAAAGAGAAGCGTCAATTATCAGAAGGAGAAGGAAGAAGAGGTTGAAAGCACTAGGGAGAGGTTAACTTATTTCTGGCTGATGGAATTAAATTTGTATTTTCAGGTGTAATCCCATGGAAAATGAAGGAGGCTACTAATATGCAGCTACATCATCACGGAATAAAAATGCTGATGGATTAGATTTTTTTTAAAAGAACAATGAGAATTTTACTTCTCCAAGGGTGACTATATTACCACAACAATTAATTTCAGTAGCAAATAGTGACACCATATTTGAGTAACTCTAGGTTTATGAATGGTGGAAGAGCATATCTTGTTATCAGGCCATCTCCTTGTGAACAAAGTGGTTTGCAGTTGGAAACTTATGTGGGCCATATAATTAAAAAAAAATTTGAGAGTGAATATATAACCATTAAGATTATTTAATATTTACAGAGATGCACATAGGCTTTTTATTGATACGATTTCACGTATTTTGGGTCAATGAATAGTGTTAAATAGGATGGGCAAGGACAAATAGTGTGACTCTATGCAACCAATTGTATTGAGTCATTTCCCACATGTACATGCATACATACCATATATTGGATGGTTTACTAGCCTCATATTTTGGTTGGATCATCCACCACTGATGGATCCATGATTTGTGGCCTGGAATACCCCACAGGCATTTCACTTTGGCACTCTTGGCTTCTGAAGGAATGCAGCAAGGAGGCCTCCTGTTAGTTTTTTATAATTGCCATATGTGAAGAGCATTATGTTCGTCTAAACGATCATGCATTGCCACATGATGTATAATCTTTTGCTTGGTTCTCCTTTTTGAGAATTTTCTTAAAATTTCTCATAATCTGTGCCTTTTATTTCTCTTTCCTAACCCGCAATGCTAACTATATCAGGAAGGGTTCAAAGAGTGAACTGCCTGGGATATGTTATGGGTGCAGTGGCTCGGGAATGACGATCACAATTCGGCAGCTTGGACCAGGCATGATCCAACAGATGCAACAAGTTTGCAATGAGTGCGAGGGCTCAGGTATGGAGTCTGGATATTTTTTTCAAATGTTGCTTCCTTTTCTTATGTTTATTGCTTTGGTGCAGGTGAAGTTATCATTGAGAAGGACAGATGCACACTGTAGAGGTGGCAAAGTCACTGTGGAGAAGAAAGTGCTAGGGGTTCATGTTGAGAAAGGGATGCGACATGGTCAGAAAATCACATTTCAGGGTGAAGCTGATGAAGCCGTAAGCCTGATTCTTTTGCTTTTACTTTTCCCTTTACTCTTTCCTCTAAAGCTTCAAGTTTTACAGCTAGCTGCTTGACCTCTTTTTTCTCCTCGCTTTAAGCTATTCAAATAGTTTATTCATACTTGCTCTCTATGCTGGTGCTCTTTGAATGCTACCACAGAGAAGGCAGCACAATTGTCAAAATTCGCACTGCTAAGTATTTAGATAATTTTGCGCCCATCTGGGTGGAACTTGATTTCTAAACTTATTATGCTTAACAATAACTTGTCCACTTCGAAATTCAAGCCAATAATGCGTTTAATTTTCTATGCACTTAAAACCTTTGGATTACCATTTTATAGACTTCTAGCTTTAAGATGAAGTACGTGCTGGCAGGGTACAAGGTGAGACATAAATTAGAGATGAGAGACAAGAGAGACATAGGAGGGGACGAGATTCTAGATTGGAGAAGGAAAAAATGAGACCGACAGAAGTTTCCTTCCGAATTAAACAACGAGAACCTACAGTAGAAACCAAGTTACTTTCTACAGAGAATTGACAGGGACTCGAAAAGTAATGCTGATGTCACCGTAATAGGATTGCCTGGTTTGATCTCTAAAAAAGCACAACCACCCGATTGCAAATCAGGTTGGTTTAGCCAGATTCTTGTTGAAACTGGTCTAGTTTCAGCACTAGATGTGGTGGCCTATAAAAGGTTTACACAAGTAATTGCAGAAAAGCTGTTTTTTTCTCATTACAACTTCTTAATATATAATACAAATCTTTGACTAAATAAGGAATGTACATCCATAAATAGAAAGTATAAACAGATTGATTACAATCCTAATTACATAGAGAGAAATCTGAGATAACTATTAATCATGAGATTGTCGTGTATCATCCTGATTCTCTTCTACGACACCACAAAATTAAGGTGCCATCTGCTACATTGATTTTGCTACGAAGATTTTGAAAGTGAGATCATGCAAGGGGCTTGGTAAGTAAATCGGCAAGCTGGTCATCTGTGTGGACATGGGCTACATGCATTTGGCCTCGACGAACATAATCTCGAATAAAGTGAAGGTCAATGGCTATGTACTTCATTTTGGAATGCATAACCGGATTAAGATTGAGTTGAGTTACACCTACATTGTCACGTAAAAGCAGTGGGGGGTCACGAAGCTTGAAATCAAGTTCTTTGAGCAGAGAATGAATCTAGGCCACATCAAAGGCAACAGTGGCAAGAGCTCGATGCTTAGCTTTAGTGGGTGAACGAGCAACTGCCTTTTACTTTCGAGTACACCAGTTGATGGGGTTATTATTAAGAAAAATAATATAGGCAGTTGTGGACTTACGATCGTTAAGATTACCCCCCTAATCGACATCAGAGAAACCACAAAGAATTGGATTTGTTGGTTGATATAAAAGAAGGCCAAAATGAAAGGTATGTTTGACATATCTCAGAAGTCGTTTGACATATTGCCAATGGGAGACAATGGGTTGATGCATGTATCAAGCAAGGCTATTGACTGTAAATCTAATATCTGGAAGTATAAGAGACAAATATTGAAGAGAGCCAATAGTATGACGATATTCAGTGGCATCACAACTTATGGTACCATCATTGAGAGAAAGTTTAGCAGATACGGCCATAGGTGTTTGTACTTCTTTGCACCAGTCATCTTCAACCGAGTGAGTAGATCATGGACATATTGATTCTGAAATAGGAAGAGACCTTACTTTAATGGTATAACTTCCACCCCAAGGAAGTAATGTAAGTCAATTAATTCTTTTAAGGAGAACTTGTCACCCAAGGACTTAATAATATGCTGCAGGAATTGAGTGTTATTGCCAGTTAAAATTAAATCATCTACATAGACCCAAACATTGCAGAGAATGCTGCCTCGATCGTAAATGAACAACAAGTTGTCTATCTTAGAGTTAAAAATTCCCAATTCTAGTAAGCCAGACTGCATAGCATTGTACCAAGCTCTAGGGGCCTGCTTGAAGCCATAAATGGATTTTAGCAATGTATAGATATGTTGAGGATGCGACTGGTCAACGAAACTAACTAGTTGTTGCATGAAGACTTGCTCGTTGAGTTGGCTATGCAGGAACATATTGTTAACATCAAGTTCATGTAGTGACTGACCATTGAGAGGCCAAAGAGGGAATCGGCTAAATGGTGGTGGGTTTAATTATGAGGTTGAAGGCCTCAGTGTAGTCCTCACCAGGACATTGATTAAAACCTTTGGTGATGAGGCATGCTTTGTATCGGTCCACAGTACCTCGGGGTGTCGCTTAACGCAAAACACCCATTTACATCCAATTAAGTTAGATGCAGGCGGTTTAGAAGCCAATTGCCAGGTGTCATGAGAAATAGGTGCAATGAATTAATCAGCTATGACTTTGGGCCATTGAGGGTCCTTGAGAGCTTGAGAAACACACATTGGTGGTTATCGAGAGTTGCTTGGAACAAAAAATATTATTTTGAGCTCTAGTAACCATAGGATGGGTTCGACAAGGTGGTATGGTGTCTGTAAGCAAAGGAGACTCATAGCTAGAGAAAGAACGAATGGGAGAGGTTGAGGATATACCTGGAGTATAAGTCGGAGGTTCGGTAACAGGTGTCTCATTTGCAGTAGGAGTGAAATGCAAACTATCTGAAGCAGGAAGTGTGACAAGAGTAACTGGTGAAGGAGGGGCAGTGCTCACAACAAAAGAGGCAGAAATAGGCTTTAGGACGCGAGGAGGTGAATTTTTGAAGGGAAACACATGTTCATCAAATATAGCATGTCGAGAGAGATGTAACTTGCCGGTGTGGAGGTCCAAACACTTGAATGCATGTTGAGTGAGGGAGTACCCCATGAAAACACAAGGTTGGGACTTTGGTTGAAGCTTGTTTGTTTGGTAAGGAACAAGCTAAGGATAACATTGGCAACCAAATGTCTGTAGTTTGTGATAGTTAAGGGCCTGACCAATGAGTGCTTCGAAGGGACTTTTACGCAAGAGTAAGAGAGTAGGAAGACGGTTAATGAGGTAAACCGCAGTAGCTAGACCATAAGATCAATAATTTGAGGGAGCCGAGGCATGATAGAGTAGAGTCATACCTGTTTCAATAATATGGCGATGATGACATTCAGCCGTGCCATTCTGTTAAGGGGCGTGTGGGGTAGTAGTGTAATGACTAATGCCACGATCGCTAAGGAAGGATCGTAGTTTGATAAATTCACCACCATTGTCTGAGTACAAGTTTTTAAGTTTGCATGAAAATTAGTTTTCAACCATGGAAGTAAATTGCACAAATGTAGCATTAACATCAGACTTATGCCACAAAGGGTAAAACCAACAATACTTTGTGAAACGATCAACAAGTAACAAATGATAATGATAACCATCAATGGAAGAAACTGGGGAGGGTCTCCAAACATCAGCGTACACAAATTCAAGAGGGATAGTACTTTTGAGAGAAGAAGAACTAAAAGGCAGCTTATGTGACTTATTGCATTGATAGGAAATACAAGACAATAGAGATTTTGAGTGGGAAATAGGTAAGGCATGACTTTGAATAAGAGATGACAAGATCTTTGGAGTGGGATGCCCCAACCAATGATGCCAACAATCGAAGGAGACAAAGTTCCAGCTAACCAAAATTGATTTGATACGGGGAAAGATGAACTGAATGCAACCGGATAGACCCCATCTTTACACCTACCACTCATTAGAATTGCCCCCGTCATCCAATCCTTCACAATGTAAAGTAGAGGGTGAAACTCAATCATGACATTATTGTCGTGAGTAAATTTATGAACAGATATCAAGTTTTTATGAATGAGAAGCACATGTATACATCACCCAGAACCACCTCATCTTTTCCCTCATATTTTGAGTGAATGGAGACATTGGCTAGGTCAGATGTGAGATTATGAGACGCTGTAGAGTCAAGGAGCCATTTGCCATGTGTTGGAGCTATCGTGACTGAAGTGTGGAACACATTTTGGCAGTATGTCTAGACTGATTACAGATTTGGCAAACAACAAGATTCTTCTTTGATCCAAATTTATTGTTGAAATTTTGTTTAGATCAAAATTTGTTGTTTTTAAACCTGCTATAAGACTGTTTCCGTTGAGAAGAGTTTGCTATGATAACAAGAGCGGAAGCATTACCATCCATGCATTTGAGGTAGTGCTCATGAACAATAAGCAAATCATGTAGCTCGGCAAAGGAGAGAGTAGTCTCTCTTGTGCGAATGGGAACCACCATGTCTTTGTACTTTGAGTCAAGATCATTAAGAACATAAAGCATCAAATCATCATCTGAAACTGGCGCATCAATAAGGGAGAGTTCATCAGCGATCACCTTGAGCTCATGAAGAAATTCAAATATCATGGGAGAACCCCATTTGATGAGGGTTAAATCTTCGTTCGACTACATGATTCAAGCCTAAGATTTGCTAGCAAATAGATGGGTAAGATGCTGCCAAGCATCATGACTGGTGGTGGTCATTGCGATGAGAGGCATTATGATTTCAGAAACCAAAGAGAAGATCGTGTTAAACATCGACTGGTCGTGTCGATACTGGTGTGCATAACGAGCCAAAGTAGAGGAGGAGGACTTCTCCATAAGTTTAGGAGGACACAGAAGTGTGCCATCCAAATAACCCATTAGATCATAGCCAAATAAGATGGTTATGAATGTTGCACGCTAGGAGGGATAATTTGAGGCAGTAAGCTTATAGGGTAGTTGGCTAAAGGTGTTGATGGTAACC
>JAYJMB010046718.1:0-22191 GCA_036873735.1 Pouteria campechiana
CTCTCTCTCTCTCTATTATTCACTCCCCCTATTAAGGTCCCTATCTGACTTGAGCGTCGGAGTGCTTGCGCCGGAACCACCCCCGGCGCCCTCTGACGTTTTCTCTATCTTGTAGGATTCTAGGCAGGATCTTCTCGAGAGCTAGATCAGCATTCCATTTGGGGACAACCCAAACAATTGGTAAGTTCTATAAAACTAATAGTTTATTAAAGTTTCTAGTTAGCTTGGAAAACTAGTAAGTTAGTTGGTAAGCTTAGAAACCAACATGTAAAAGTTTTTGATGAGCTTGGAAATCCAGTAAATTATTAGCAAACTTGTAATATCAACAAGTGTTTAGTGGAACCCGAGTTCAGTAAAGGAAACTAACTAGAGAAGTAGAGTAGAAACGCAGAAAGGGATGAACCATTATAAAAATATTATGTGTATGTGCTATAAGTTTTACTTTCTTTTATTTTAAGCATATCCTTAAAGTTATTGGCCAAAATTTTAATAAGCTCAATTCACCTCCCCCCTCTTGAGCTACCATCTAGTTAGGGACCAACAAATATTGGTTCTGCATGTTGTTCCCCATGAATTTGTTGTAGCCCTTATTATTGACCTACTGCACTTCTTCTCTGCTTGGATCTGCAATGGTATATGCCTCAATTGGTAGAAAAGAAGAGGGCTCTTCTGCAGTGGACACTCCTTTTGAGGCAGAATTGGCTATGGCAAGTTGGTGTGTCAAGGATGACATCTGTGCATTCAAGGCTATAATCTAATCCACCTTAAGATAGCTTGCCACTTTCCTCACCATGTTTCTCTCATTTGGCCATTGAAATATATTAGAAGTCGTGCATTCCAACAATGAATATGCGTTAGTTGTAGATCTTACCATTAGAGAGCCTCCTAATATAACATCAACTATAGTTCTTATTTGGCCATTCAACCCATTGTAGAACAGTTGTATCTGTAACCAGACGGGAAAATCGAGCGCAAGTATCTTCTAAGCAGATCCTTAAATCTCTCCCAGCACTCATAAAGTGGCTCAAAATTCATTTGTTTGAATAGGTCAATCTCACTTCACAATTGAGTTATCTTGGTTGGAGGAAAGAACTTTACTAAGAATTTCTCCATCATCTCTCCCCATGTCATTATGCTTCACGATTGTAAACTCTACAACCAGCCTCTCACCTTATCTCTTAGTGAGAATAGAAAAAGCCTCAATCGGATAGCATCATCCAATACTCTGTTTATCTTCATTGTGTCACTGATCTCATGAAATATAGCTAGATGGATGTTAGGGTCTTCACTCAGTGATCCCCTAAACTGGTTCTTCTAGACCATGTTGATTAATGTTGACTTCAACTCAAAGTTATTTGCATTGATGGCTGGACGAGTGATGCAAGAGTAGTTTTCATTAACCATCAGCCTGAAATAGTCCCTTATTAACCTTTATGGATTCTGATTTGCCTGCTAATTCACAATTGGCTACTCATTTTGCTTATGCTTGGTGTAGCTCGCTTTGCTCTCTAGATGTCTTGTAGAGTTCTCTCAATTTCTGGATCAAATGGAATTACATTAGAATTTCTATGATTTGCCACACACTACTGAGAGTTGAAGAATTTAAATCAATTACACAAAAATAAAAAGAAGTATGAATACAGTAAAATAAAATTACGAAAATCCAAATTAGAGTTAGGATTATCTTTTTGCATTATTAATGAATAAGCAAAATAACATCAATTCTCGGCAATGGTGCCAAAAACTTATTCGTTGTAAATTATAGCGCAAGTACACTATGTCAAGTTTTATAGTATAGTACCAAGAGGGTTATTGTATCCATAGTGATTGTGTATTCTGATTACCCACTAGCTATTGCCGTGAATAATTCTAACTTTATTTTAATGATCAAGGATAAATAATTGAATAACAAATAAAATTGATAGCTTTGAATAGAATAAATCAGAGTATAAAAACTCTAGATGATTGATTTTATTTATGTTTCATTCATGGTGTTCTCAACATATTACTGATTGATCATTGCATTGATTTATAAATCGAGAATGCAATAACACTCAACTCCCTCTCTTAAATGCCAAGTCAAGTATCTATTCCTAACATTCTAATTTTAATATCTTTATAAAAATTAAAACATTAAGAATGCATTAAGATCTAAGTTTCTCTGGAATGATTTCATAAAGCCTAGGAGATCTCCCAAGTCTTCTATGAATTTATGTTGTGATACCTAGATCCTATTTGGGGTTACCTTTCCAGAGTGTCAAACCCTAAATGCATGATCATTCAATAATATCACAAATAAACCAATTGCATGATCAATCAAGCAAATTATTGATTACTCCATGAAATTCAAATAAATTCCATCTCCCCACTAGAATGGGAAGATTAACTACTTATGATGGAGCATAAATCAATCAAATAATCATTTAACATCATCAAAGTTTAAATCCCCAATATAAAATCCAAGATACAAAAAAAGAAAGTAATTGAAATAAAGAAAACTTAAGACCTTTCCCTTTCAGCTTGACTTTCAATCCTTAAATCCACTCTTGCTCTTAATCTTCAAAACCCCAATCTTCTTCTCTTCCAAAGACCTCAAAAAGCACCTAAAAACTCTAGGAAAAGACCTTTAAAAATTCTAGCAAAAAAACCCTTAAAACCTAGCCAAAACCAGGTTTTATTACGCAAAGTCGAGGAGCAAAATTTTCACAAAACAATTCACAAGCACCAGCACCATGGTGCTAAAATTGTTAATTGCAAGATAATGTTTTTGATTGGGTTAGGCGCCACGGCATTGGCGTTGGTACCTTTTTTTTTTCTTTGCTTCTTTTGCTTTGGTCCATTCTCTCCTTTCTTAAGGCTTCTTTCGTAACTTCATTTTTGTTATGGTTAGCTTCATTCTTCCACTCTTCAATATACCTAGAAAAACATATGAAATTCATACAAATTCTCAAGGATCAATAAGTAAATAAGCTTGTTAAATACTAGATATAAGTGAATAAAATTCTCTTATTAAAGGACATTTGTCACTAGCCATACAGCCGCCGGGCCATTCCAAGCAACTCCACCACCAATATCTTTACATTTTGAAATCACAAAAGTATGTCACAAGGAGACAAATTAAGGCTCATGAAGGAGTTAGAAGTACTTGAAATAGATAATAATGATGAAGACAAGTTACGGGTCAAACAACCTCCACAACGGGCACAACCTTCAGTCATTCAACTCCAGCGCCTACACCACCAAGACTGTGGTTAGTGAGAGCAGAGGTCAAGGTTAAAGGTTCAGATGGTTTGGGTTTTAGAGGGAGAGGGAGACTCAGATGGTTTGGGTTTTAGAGGGAGAGGAGACAGAGTCGAAAGGTTGTTGTGGGGGCTCGCTTGTGAAGCCTAAAAGGAGTTGTGGGTTATTTTCCTTTCGTGGGATCCCCATATCTAGTAAGTAGAATATTATTTTGTGTAAATTGGATCATGTTAAATGCGTTGATCCGACCCTCATAATTGATGCATTAGATTAGATTTGTAAAATTGAAGCATTAGATTTTTTGTGCATTAATTAGATTGTATGAATTAATGGACTAGATTCCTTCTTATTAAATGCATGTCTAGATTATTGTAATCCATGAATTAATTGGTGGGGATAAAATATTCCCTTGTATTTTTATAGAAATTGAGAAAATACATGTAAATTAGAAGTTCTATTTTACACTGGAAAACATGGTTTAAAATTTTAGATACTTGAAAGGATTTTCAGAAATGGTAGTCATGTTGGTATTTGAAACGCACTGGATGCTGCATATATTAGGTATGGGCTTGGAATGGCATGTAGGCGTTGAACATAGTGGTGAATGATGGTTGGCTATTGAAAATGAAATTTCAACAGATGTGGTGAATTAGATCTACAAGAGAGAGCATGCATTTCACGTTGTTTAGATGCATTGAAATTTAATGGGATGCAAAATGCTAACATGAACAGATGCATTCAATTTTTTAATGGATTGTGTGATTTTGCATGTGACATTAGACTTTCCAGAATATTAATGGCATGTTGACACTACGAAGTTTGTTGGAAGATTGTTGCCCATTAATAATGCGATTCCAACAGATGTGACGGGTTTTAGACTTAAGGGACAGTAAATAATAATGAGAAATATGTGCACTGGCATGATATTTCTTGATATTTATTCCAAGTCATTCTCTATTTTAGAAATAGAAAAATGGTTTGAGAAATCCTAGAAAACACAAGAATCCAATTTTCCCACGTAGAATACGCTAGAAATCTAGCAGATGGAAATCTAATAGTGTATGTGCTTTGGAGGTTCGGCAGATGGGAGATCCATGCACGGCACATGTGAAATCCCCACCTGTATTCACTGTTCACACACGCACGCACATGGCCTGGTCTCAAGCAGTCTAGCTGGCCCAGCACAAACCTAGGCCGGGCGAGGCTCATCGATTGTGAGCAATTCGCCGTCCGGCAAGTGGAAACGGATAGCCAAGTTCGAGATGCCCTGATTAGGATCATCAAAGTTTCATTTTTGATAATCTAATAGTGTATTTTAGGGCTTTTGGATATTTTGAATTCACTGGAAGAGTCATATCACCTAAATTGTGGCCAACTCAAGAGGTTTACTTTAATAGTAGTGAAGGGATAAGATTTATCTCCTTAGATTCGATAATATGGTTCATGAACCATTCAGAGTGTGATTGAAGATGTTGTGCCCAATAGATGCTTAATTAAATTGGATTAAATGATTAAATAATCAAGAGATTGATATATTTTAGTGGGTGTACTTGTTCTATGCAGTAGATTATCTTTCAACACATGTTCTAAGTATATATAGTCTGCTGATTTTATAATGCACACCTTGATTATTTACTTTCTTCATATGATGCCGCTCTTAGAGGGCATTTTATTTCAGTTTCATTATTTATCTTAGAGAGTATTAAGACATGATTTTGCTGGATTTGATGGATAATGTTTAGTTAATGCATTTATTTTAGATGATTTTTTGTGAGATTATCTAATTGTTTTTATATATTATTTATTGGTGAAAAAATTTAAATTCTCGCATGTGCATGAATCAATTATTGGTATAGCGCAAGAGTACAAGAGTCTATCCTCTAGGGATTTGATAAATTAATTCAATTAAATTTACTACAATATAATCTAAAGTAAATGATATAAGCAGATCCAACAAAATTCCTCAAATTAAATTATGAAAGGAGTGATAAAAAAATCTAATCTAAATTTGATTTTTCAAATTAATAATTAAAAGCCTAGGAATTCAATTTCATCATACACTGCTAATCTATATCTTCAATTCTACAAATATCAATTCAATTCAAGGGTTCATTCTTCTTAATTTATGATTATGCCGTTAGGTGTCCAAGTGTAATCAAGTATTTTTGATCAACCAATTAACTATGATGTCTAGTATAACTAGCAATTAAAAATCCATTAACATTAAAAGAACATACATAAAGAACCAAATAGACATTCTAGCTTGGTGTCTACATCAAACATCTATTCATTCATTTACAAGAGCTGTTCATGGTTAGGCACTTGGTGTCTACACCAAACATCGATCCATGCATTCACAAGAGCTATTCATGGTTAGACATTTGGTGTCTACATCAAACATCGATTCATTCGTTCGCAAGAGCTATTCATGGTTAGGCATTTGGTGTCTACCATAACCATGTCTCATACAATTAGTTAATTTATATTAATGGAGGCCAATCAAAAATATAAATCAAAAGACCAAATTCAGCATAATAAATGAAACTAAGATTGAATTGATTAACCAATAATCTTAATTGACATAGAAAATTCATCCAGTCTGCATGGAATCCCTAGTAAAGAAATCAGTTCACCGTGATCAGATTGCAAGGCAAGAGAAAAATAACAGAAATCATGTTGCTCAGAGAGAAGATGCCTTCTGTCATTTCCTTGTTTAATTTTTCTCCATTCACCTCTGCTTCTAGTCTACCTGGTTGCATAGAACATCTTCTATTTATAATTAAACCAAGCCCTTTAGCCAAAATAGCAAATTTCCCTTTTTATCTTCTACCGGCTTCCTCCAAGAATCCGAAACTTGTGATCGATTTTTAACCTAAATCTCAACTGATTTAGGGAAAGTTTTCAACGTAAAAGTCATAGCCCTTCCTCTTATCTTTTTTGACATAAGAATCACGCAATTTGGGCAAGTGAGAAAAAAGTTATGCCCAAATATTGACTAAGATTTAGTCAGTAAATTTCCTATTTTAAATTTTTGAGTAATTTCCGACTTTCCCAAAACTTTTGATGTTATCTTGATTTGGGCCTTCTTCCCCACCATCAGAAGTAGATTTTCTAAATGCTTGCTTATCCAATTGCTCATTATTACTTCTTTTCCTCGGCCTAGCTTATTTTGCTCATCCTTAAAAATCAGTTGTCATGTGCATGGCTGGTGGAGTTCGTGCCATAAGCTCCAAAATAATTCAAAATCATTTTTCCTACAAAAAACTCACCAAACACATCAAACAACCAATTTTTATACAAAATCAAGTATAAAATATAAGAAATTGAGCCTAAATAACATCACAAATATAATTCCATTATGTATCATCAAAAGTACAATAGTTCTTTGGAGACTTACCCTCAGATTCAGAATGGCATTTAATGATGCTATTTTGGGTCTGGATCATGACAGCTATAGTTGGCCAAACCATCAAGAAAAGAACTAAGTCTTCCTCTGGTGAAATTGACCTCAAAATCTCAATAGGAAGAGAACGATATTTTGCTCCTTTTAGGCTTCTTCCATGATCACTAAATTTGTTGCTTGTTACAAAAAACTTGGCCGGCATGAGGATTCAATACCTTGCCAAACAACTATGCGCACTTTATGAAAGAAAACTTCTTGTACAGGACAGTCGTCATTTGTATACTGTGTACAAGTATATATTGTAACAAAACATATACTTTATATAATGCCATCTCTCAGTGGATAAACACATTGAAAATTTCCAGCAACCCAGTCTTCACAATGATTATAAATGGGTCTTGAGATTTAGAGCATTGAGGTAATTGAGTTTACGAACCTCAATGTCTGCTAATTTAATTTCGACATAGATTTTGGGGAATGCTTGCTAAATGTTTATCGATACTCTGGACATCTACATGTTGTACAGCTGAATCTTTTCATAGCAACAAGAACCAAATTAGATCGGTGCTTAGGACATGCAAATACAATGTGCTCGGTTCCAAGCTAATAAAATATATGATTGGATGCCATTAGGAAAATTATTTCTGGTCATTGCTTTCAAATAACCAAAAATGAGGTTGTGGGCAATCATATAAACAGCACAAAACTAGCCTTAAATAAACTAAAGATGCAGAGAATACACAACAGATGCTTCCAGCTTTTATATCGGAGCTAATACCACTGGTTGCACTCTTTAATAACTAGGCAAAGCTACATAATACATCCATGGACTTTGTCGCAAGGTCTCATCGATCAACCTTTGTTTGGGTAGCTTGGACAAGTGAAAATGTACCTTGTGCGTATATTAGCGGCGAAGAAACCATTGAAGTTGGTTGCAGAAGCTTGTGTATATGCACCCATGTTGAGGAACACCAACCAATCCCCCACGCAAAGTTCAGGCAGCTGTCGATCGGTGAAAACCGTGTCGAGTGCATCGCAGGTGGGGCCGAAAACCGTCGATCGAAAGGTTGGGAGTCCTCTGCAACTTGGGTTTTCTCGCTGAGATGCATAAGCAAATGGCACGGCCTGCAAGCCCTTCTGGTGGTAGACGACGCCATTCATAGACCCATACACTCCATCATTCACCCAATACTCACGCAACTCTCCTCGCGTACGCTTCCCAATCACGTTGGTGACTAGAACACTGGCTATCTCAGCTAGAAATCTCCCGGGACAGGTGATCACAGACACGTCCGGGAACTTGGACTGCAGCAGCTGGCGAATGGCGACGGCTTCCTTGGGAAAACCACCCTCGTTAGAGACGAAATCTCCCCCAAGATTGAGAATCCTAGGCTTGGCTATTCCTGTCTGAGCGAATGCTTGAAATGCATTGCATGCTGCTTCGACGGCAGGGCCAATAGCCTTGGGTCGTGACCCGCTGCCTTCCTGATCGAGCGAGAGTCCTGCAACATTCAATCCCAGCTGTCGAGCGTGCCGCAGAAGTGGGATTACTTCATGCGCCAGAGCTCCGATCTTGCTGCTAGCAGCATGCTGCGTCAATGGCGGCCCACCTTCGCGGGAAGGGACGTGGAGGTGCAACACCAATGTGGAATGGGGGTGGCATTTGCGAACCTTGTCAAGCTCTTCCATGGAGTCAAACACGAGAAGATTCACGCCCAGGCGAGCTGCGTGCTTGATGTGATCCTCGGCCTTGCATGGGTTGGAGAACAAGATGCGATCGGGGGGAATAGATAAAGCTATGACGCGTTCGATCTCGTCCCTGCTCCCACAGTCGAAGCCAGCGCCGAGGGCTGAAAGGGTGGAGAGGAGGTTGGGGTCGGGATTGCATCTGACTGGGAAGAAGGGTTTGATGGAAGGTAGGTTTTGGGTCCATGAATGGTAGAGTGAGACAACCTGGCCAAGGTCCATGATGTAGAAAGGGTCTAAGTGGGTTTCTTCGAGTAAGATGGTGGAGATGGTTGAAAACAAGGAATCTAGTGAGGGTGGAGATGGTATTTCTCTCACCCTGGTGCCTTTGAGAGATGGAATTTGCATGAGGGATCGAAGGGTTTGGAGGGGTTTCTGTCTGTTCATTTTTCCAGGTACTACTAGCTAGCTAGAGGACCTAAAAGTCATGGTTGAAAGTGAGTGGGAGGGTCCGATTTATATAGGTTTGAGATGCCTACCAGTCCGTTATGCCTCCCGGTCCGTTGAAGTGCCAGAAGCACATGATTAATCGCACTCAAAGTTGTCAGCCGCTACCAAGTCTTTAAATCGTAACCATCCATACGGTGGCGGGCCATTCTAGTCATGTCCCAATCCCAAAATTAGTTTCCCATTGATGATGCTAGACTTTTCGTTAGGCGTGTTTTTTTACTTGGTTACTTGGAAAAGAATGTAAAAAAAAAAAAGTATAAAAAGCCTTTTTTCATCTCATTTAATGCGGTGGTACGTTTTAACTATTTAATAATTTTATTTAATTGTTATTATTACTTTATTTTTAACTATTATTCCACGTCTTCTTATGTAAAAAGCTTTTTTTTAACTTTATTTACTTTATTTTTAATCAAGATCCCCTAATATATTATATCATTTGTTATCTTTTCCACCACACTTGTAAGATTTCTTTCTTTTTCATGCCTCTTTTAATTTTACCCCTTTTTCCATCTGTGCAATTGCGTATTTCTTAACAATTTTCGATGTGTCCATTAAAAGGCTGTGAATCAATGGCCCAGATGATTTCTCTTCTTCCTTATAATGAGTGGGCCACATCAATTGGCCCCACGAAATGGACGATCTGAGATCACTAGTTGGAAAACAAATGTACATCTCAGAGGATAGTAATAAGCCGCTATTTGTGTATATTTTTTGGATGTTTTTGTTCCTTTTTTAGGGAATTGGAATTGGGTATCGATTACTTGTGACTTTCACGCGAGAATTTCCATAATTGAACACCTTTATTAGCTTTGAATCGAAAGGTGGAAGTGGACGGATAATGAAATTTAGAGGTATAATAATCAATAATCGCACTAGCATCCAGAACCATGCCCTTCCACTTCCACTGACACCTCCCAACCTGCTGTGTCCGAGAGAGGATTACAGCTTTCAATCAGGAAACAGCCACTCTTAAGCTCTGCTGCTCTAAACAGTAAACACTATGCTGTTTCACGTGTGAAAGTGGGCTGCGTTAAAGAAAATTTCAGCGTGGCAGGAGGAGCTGTTTTTGGCTGTTCATCAACTCAAGTAAGCTGATTTTGGGGCAAGAATTTCTTTAATTTTGTTGCCCACCTAATGGAATGCTCGGATCTCTCACGCGTCCAAAATATGTTAACCTCTTGCTTCTCTCATGACGATACGAGTTTCATGTATGATATTCTCAGCATCACATGGACTGTCCAACTTCCGCAGGTGATTGGATGTACCGCATTCATTGTTTTTCCCTTTTCCCTTTTCTGGTTTCGTTTATCTTTTGGGGTATTTGCAGATATACCCATACCCTCTTTGTATAATTGTGGTTTCATCAATATTTTTAAAATATTTACAAAAAAATACCTGTATTTTATCAAAGTTGTTTTCAAAATTTCAAAACCCATTAGTTTCCATCTTAATAAACAATCTGTATAGTTTTTAAAACAGTTATTTGAATCTCCTGGAGCATAATAATTGTTCTCTAAACATACTCATAAGATGTAACTGCATTGAAAACACCCCCCCAAAATGGACATTTTGGCATTTTTTAAAATTATTTTGTTAGAATATGTATTTTTGTACATATTGTGAAACTGCAATTATAGATTAAAAGTGTAGTTATATGTATGCGTGCCCCCTTTCCTTTTTTGCCAGATGCAAATGATGGTTGCGGCCACGCGTAAGGAGTTGAATAAAACCAACGATGACATAGGAAAGATGAATGGATGCGTTGGAATAGAGATGCACATTTCTAACCATATATCCAGCATAGGAAGCAATAATGTGTTATGCCCTTGGAATTCCATATTCCTTGTGCGTTCAGTTTAGTGAGAGAAATCATAAGGACATGTCATGTACTTTTTGAAATTAAAGATCAAGCCGAATGCCAAATAAATATTTTTACATGAACGACGAAGCAGAAGCAGAAGCATCGCATGATTTTTTATTTAGCATTGTTATTAAAATTGGTCCAAATCAGCCGGTTCGACAAAACGGCTGCATGAAAAGGAATATGGAACACAACAGCCCGCGGACACAGATGCAAATGAAATCCAAGCTGTATTTCTATCGGCAGGTTGTATAGAACAACTTCACTATGTTCCACAAACAAACAGCATATCGGAAAAAATGTTTACAAACACATAAGCTGTATAGTTCAAACTGGGCGAACATTTCCCATGGGAGCCCCACACTCCCTCACCATAAGTACAACACATCTATAGTACAAACATTTATATACGGTTATGCTATAGCCTGCAACAAATGAATGGCACCTGATACTCACATGCCAACCACGGGCAACATGAACAAGTTGATCATTTGGGTTTAGACTGGATGGCCACCGACATTGCACGTAGACGATTGGTTATTTCAGTGAAAGATGGCCGAGATGCAGGGTCTGGGGACCAGCATTGCTCCATTAGCCTCCTCCATTCGGGATCACACCAACCAGGTACGGGTGGCCTTAATGTATTATTTACAATGCCCCCTGCAAGTGTTTGGAAGTTCTTTCTATCAGCAAATGGGGGAAGACATGTTCCCCAACTACTCATGTTCGAGGCAATACAAAGTTTGTTGCTTGAAATATTTGCACTTTGTTTTGTTCAGGCTATTACATATGCATATACAGCCCTTCCAAGGATCAGGTGGCTCAACTTGGATGGTGAAGGCTACAAAAAGCCAACATGATTGGATAATCCTACAGATTCGAATAGCCACCTATGCACGTTAGTGTTCACGTTTGCATATAAACCCATGCATGCGTGGGCACATGCATTAACTCTTAGAAGATGGTTTGTTTAGGATGTTCTTTGTGCATCAAGGCTGGACATTCGGCTCTCTGAACAGCACATCTGGCAAATGGAACACTAACTGAAACACTGTTCAAGATGGAGAGAGGATGCTTACCTATGATTGCACCATAGTGCATATTGGCATAAGGTTCCTCTCCTGTAAGGATTTCCCACATGACGATACCAAATGAGAACACATCAACCTGCCAAATAACAGAAGTCAGCAATTACATGGAAACTGCATCCTTAAAAAAAAATTAAAAACTGGAAGACATGGAAGCTGAAAATAACACCTATCTCCATTTTCCATCAATATGTGAAGGGTTTACAATATGACTGATCCATTGTCATGTATTCTCAGAGCCCTTCTATGGGAAGAAGTGCACTGATATTCACATCACAAACATGACAATTTGAATCAGTCATGCTCATATATGAAATTATGGGCTTGACAGTGGCATTGAAAGGGAAGGAAAGGAAAGGAAAGGAAAGGAAAAGGAAAAGGAAATTATGTCAATGATATAGGAATAATGTCAGTTATAAAATGAATGAAGTTAAAATAGATAGGTGAAAAATGATTAAAAATATAGATAACAATGGAAAAAAATAGGGTTGTTAAGAAGAATACATGTCAAATCAAGTCTTGGGAAATGAGTTTTCCATGGAATTGGTTTCCTTTCCATGGCACCGATCACCCCTTATGAGTTTGATACATGCTGCTCAACACCTGCACCCCATCAATCTTTCTTGCACCAGAAATCTGGGTAGACTTTCATTGCAAATTAACATATGCTTTGACTGAGAACCATGACCAATTGCTACCAGCCATCCATTTTCCATATGCATGTCCTCCTGACTAGTGGACAAGCTTGGTAATGGAGCCATAAAATTAAAAAGTACGGCTAGCCAAGAAAGAATCTCATATTGCTATTTACAATGCAGTTATGTAATGCATGATTACAAAAATAAAGATGGTAGCATATACATGTGAAATCTAAACCATCTATTATCATTTATTTATATGTTAAAACTTTTACAAAGAAAATCACATTCACTGAATTGGCATGCAAGTTAAACTAATCAAGATGAAAGGACAATATCTTAACCATTAATATTTATTAAATTTATTTTCAACTTTTTATTAATTATATTTTTAATTGAATTCATATATTAAGTGTGAAATATATCTACATTGATATTTAAAGAAAACATGATAATAGCACACTCATGCAGGCCACATTTTTGAAAAATATATAGTTTAGTAAATTTTCTACTTTATTGGCCAATGTAATTGATGGATGTCTATTATTTTCTTTCACAATGTATTTAATTCGAAATATAAGAAACTAAATGGTTTAGTATAGAAGAGACTTGTGAACCCTACAAGGTGTTTGTATAACACTTGAACCATATTACATGTGCAATACCTAATCCTCTTTAAGGTTAGCTGGTGAAAAGCTTTGATCTTGCGCATGTCTACTTTCCAGTGGTAATTTCCTTCACACAGCTTGTCCTCACGGGTTGAAGGTGTTTTCAATCATCCCAGTGGAAGTTAGGAACAAGGAATGGAACCACAGAAAGCTTTCCATGTGTATTAGCTTTGGTAGAAGGTCAGTTCAATACATGAACCACTCTTTGTCATGGTTGGATGATTGGCCAGCTATTAAATTGGTCCCAATTAACCAAGATCAAGTGATGTTTTGATGACTAAGATGGATTACATTCAAAATGCCAACTTGAACTTGATTGTGAACACTAACTACTGAAAGTCAACCCCACATCAAATTGACTCATCTGATCCTGACCGATTTGACCAGGTGAAGGCAAACTCATTAAAACAAACAGGATTTGGTATGACCAGCCCAACCAATGCAACACATGTTCAACACCCCAACGAGATTAAGGTTTGGTCGCGAATGATGAAGCCAGTGCCACATGCCATCCCTGCTTTTACTCAGTTCATCCTCATCTCAGGCAAATTGGCAAAACATCTGACTCCACTGCTTCTCACCACAACTCAAAGCTAATAAATAAGTTAGGATGAATCACTGAGTGGGAAAAAAATAAAAAAACAAACAAAAACACGAATCATTTTAAAACAGGCACATTCAAGGCTTAAAACTCATTGCCTGTGTAATATTCTTTTGTGTAGACGATAATCTACCTTTTCGGAGACCTTATTGCTGCTGCCAATTAACAACTCTGGGGCCATCCATGGCAACGTTCCCCGTACGCCACCAGAAACGAGTGTGTTTCTCTTTATCTTTGACAAACCAAAATCACCTACCTGGACAAGGAATGGGTAATAATTCTGTCATCATTTTGCATGGGTAATAATATTAAAGGAAGCACACTTGAGTCACATTGGCATTGAATTGCATATGGCCTAGATATCCAACATCACAAATCCTATCCACTTCCTACTCAGCAAATTTCTGTATGCAATACCAAATTCTTCTAGAAACATAATTACATCAAAGAAGAATCACATGTATTACCTTGCAAATAGGCCGTAATGGATCTTTCATATTGACGAGCAAATTATCACACTTCAAATCAAAATGCACAATGTTCTTTGAATGCAAATATTCCATTCCAAAAGCTGCATCCATTGCAATGATGAGCCGCTTGCGGCGATCAAGATATCTGGCATTTAATTTTGCAAAAAACTTTAGTTTTTGTATAGAAAAGCCTTGATTTCATCGGGTGAAATCACAACTAGGAGAGGAAAGCATCTGATGAGTAATTTACTTGTCCTTCCGCATCAAACAATGCCTAAGAGAACCATTCACCATGAATTCAGTAACTGTAGCTAATGTTCCTCCTGGTCCATCTTGGACAACACCATAAAAAGCCACCACATTGGGATGGTGAAGCCTGGATAAGATTTCAGCTTCTCGCCAAAACTCAAAGGTCTGGAAAGAGCATCATTTGTTACATTAGAGCATTCATTGGGAAGCTATGCAGAAGTTCCCACCTTGACATTGGTAAAAGAACTGAAAAAAATGAAATTAAAACAAAAAGTTGGAGATCAAATTTCTAGAGGCAAAATTCAAAAATGGATGGAAAGCCCAGAATGATCCACGCCGCCTAGGAGAAACATTATTACAAAAAAAAAAAAAAAAAAGCAGCAAGAAAGACCTGTCAGATACACAGGTGTAGTCCTTGCTGACCCATTTTCAGGTTTTGTTCTCTGGCTACTAGACCCCAAGCACTCATCTGAGGATACTCTTAGTAAAGCAGCAAGAGAGACCTATCAGATACACAGGTGTAGTCCTTGCTGACGCATTTTCAGGTTTTGTTCTCTGGTTACTAGGCCCAAGCTCTCATCTGAGGACACTGTTAGTAAAAGCAGCAAGAGAGACCTGTCAATACACAGGTGTAGTCCTTGCTGACCCATTTTCAGGTTTTGTTCTCTGGTTACTAGGCCCCAAGCTCTCATCTGAGGACACTCTTAAGTAAGCAACCTCAGCTGCAACTCATTTATTTTTGTCAAGAGACAGTCATGATTCATCATTTCATGCCCTGAGAATACCTAAGGCAGTGCTGAGGCTCAAATTCGGGTCAGTATGTCCCTATTCCAATTGCTATTTACCAAATCAAAAGCAGGAAATTAGGAGCACAAGAAAATCAGGAATTCTCACCAATCTCTCTTGTTCAGATGATCGACCTGTAAAGCAGCTCTTTTTTATTCGCTTAATAGCAACATCAGATCCCCTCCACTTTCCATGATAGACAGTTCCAAAAGTGCCAGAACCAAGTTCTTTCAGCTCTTCAAGATCTTCATTCTTTATTATCTGCTTGTAATAATTCAAAAAAACTTTCAGTCATGCCAAAATTTGAGAAGCCTACACCTACCTGAAACAAATTGGAAATCCAATGGATTGCTGACCTAGGTTTTGGAAAAGAATCAGATTAAAAACCAGAAATTGCATGAAACAAAAGCCAAATTTTCTTATGCAAGTTCAATGCCTCCTTGCCCAAAGCAAAAGATGATGTAAATTGAAAATCCTGGATATGCAGTGGAAATCACTTAGTTGAGACAGGTGATATGGTGTAAATTGAAAATCCTTGATAGATGACATAATTACTCATTTGAGACAGATGGTCTTTTTCCCAGCAAAAATGCAGGTTTCATACAGATGCAGGAACAGCGGCATGGTCTTTCCACAAACATTTCTGGCCCAGAATTCAGTTAGCTTATTCAGAAGGTAAATGAGATGCCTACCTTCATTGTTGACAATAAATTACAGACATCTATTCATCTATTTGCACATACAGAATCACAGATATTGGCCTAAGTTTAAGTCAAACAGCCTAGCCACAGCAAGTGGGCATGCAGCCAATGTTCACTTTATCGGTAATTAAGGATACATTGGTGGTTCCAAAAAGAGACATTATCACTTTATCAGAGATCACATCATTTTTATCAGGAGCTTTATCAAAGAAATAAAAAATTTAAAATTTTTAAAAAATTAACTAATAATAAAACTCCATGATAAACTGAGATTGATATAAACACAAATTTGAGCTAAAAATATAACTTTACAAGCAAAATTTTAAGGATCGATGAAGATACATAAAAGACCTATACATATAACCCCAACAAATTTAATATAAACATAACACATGAAAATTAAGTGTATATTAATATAAACATATACAAACATTAAAAATTAAATAGATACGAGTTTTTAAAGATTTAGGGAGACTATAACAGTTGTAAGAGATAAGGGAAGAAATGGCTAATAGAAGCTTTGGGAGATAATTTGTCATAAAAATGATTATATCTTCAATATTATCAATAAATTGGAGATAATATCGATAATATCTATGATAATAATAATAATAATATCAATTTAATCCAGCTTAAATTGGGGATAATATTGATAATGTCTATGATAATATAAATAAATCAGAAGTAATATTGATAACATCTCCAAATTATCAATAATATCTCTAACATTATCAATAATAACTGGAAAAGATAAAAATAATTGTTTTCTTTAAGATAATTTATCACTTGCCTCCCAAAAAAATACTATCAGAGATAATATCGATAAAGCAAACACTCAAGATAACCTAACCATGAGAGAGACACAATTCTTGCCTGGCATCAAAAGAATTTACTTTGCAACAAGAAAGGTATGTGCATTTGAGTAAAAGCTTCAAATTTAATCCTAATAAAGATGTGTTCATTTCACCAACTACTTGATACAACAAGAACTTGATGTTCTATATGTATTATATCATAACAATGAGACCCTACCTGACTCAATGTCTGGCAAAGCATCAACCAAATTTACTTCGTAGCACAAAAGATGTGTACATTTGCATCAAAAGCTAAAACATAATTCAAACACTTAACACTTTTTGTCCATTTCATGGCAAATATTTACATCCATTTACAATGCCTAGGGCAGTCCCTGTTCTAAGTTTCTAATCATGCTTTATTATACAGAATTTCCTTTGCTGATAACTTGATCGTCATGTGTGAGCAACAGTACTTACAATCGGAAGTATATCCTGTTTGCAGGTCCTCCTTTGCAACACTAAAAAAGGAAATATCCAGTGCATAAAAATGTAATGATCCATGAGCAACAGGCATAGTTATCTTTCAATCAAGCATAGGGGCTGTCATTACATTAGAAAGATTGCATATCTGGAGGAGATGAGTTCCATCACCAGATCCACTTTCTCGGGTCATTCCATGTGCAAAAAGGTAAGATCGAATTCAGCCATTCGAAAGGTAAGATGCCCCATGGGTTGATTTCATATTCAATTGCTAAACTTTACTCTCCATAATAAGCACAATAAATCGTCTACCATAGACATAAGGACTTCAGTTTCAAAGTGCACCTTCCCCAAAGCAACGAAACCATCGCAATCAGAAAATATAAGTCTATTGGCAGTTTCATCAGGACTTAATAAAACTTTTTGGCAAGCTTTGGTCCTACAATGTACAAAGGATATGCCAAGCAGGACAGTCAAAATCATTGCCAGATAAATCAACCACTAACAAGAAATCACATTAATATAAATCATACTAATGCTATGATTTTAACCTGCTTGATATTTGATAACCAATTTCATTTTAACCTGAATATCTAATGACAAAATGGACAGATGTATTCAGTCAATTTATTTAGTTTCCAGGAAAGATTCCATGCCCATAAAATGGACAGCACAGATTGACACAAACATGGGGCAACTTGTCAACTGCGATATGAAGAGAGAGAGGCTAAACATAATTATGAAGTTGTGGAAAGTGCAACCTTTGGTCCAAAACTGAAATAAATTTTTATGAGTAACAGTATTTAGTAGAAAGTTTTTCATGAACATGAGGTCACATGCACTAAATAAGCTACATTGCTAGCTTCATAGTGTACCTGCAAGTCACTGATGTTGAAGTCAACCAAAGAAGGATCGAGAGGCCCACCAATATGTCCAGCTTCCAACTTCCCTTCCTGGAAAGTTAAAGCAGTCAAAGATCCTGTCTCTATAAGAAGGATATTTGAGAAAGGGTAGAATTTGTATGCATGCATAAACAAGAGAGCATAATGAAACAACACCTCATATTCTGACTCTGGAATTCTTATGACAGGTGACTCACTGCCCTTATCCACTGCATGGTTCTGAGAAGGGATGTAACCTCCATGCAAAGCACTGGTTTCAGCTCCAACAGTAACTGAAGATTCTTGAGGGATTTCCTCACTGAAAACAACTTGTGATTCCACATGGCCTGCTGCAACTCCCTCATTGTCTAAAGAAGAAAAACCATAGGCTTGTGCCGCACCCTCTTCGACCTTTTTAAGTGGAGGAAAAACAATATGGTCCTGATCAATGAGAGAAACACCCTTCCTGACAAATTCATCTGGTGCTAAATTTCGAAAGAATGACCAACGCTGTGGCTCATGGTTGTGCACATTCAAGCTCAGGCCAGTTTCATCCGTGCGAAGAGGATTTATACCTGAGGAATCACCAGCAATTCTAAATAGATCGGATAGTAAATCAGGAGGGAACCTATCATTAATATCAATCAGAATATCCCTTCGCTCTGGTGCAGCATCATGAGCAGAAGATTCCTCTGGGGAAACAGCTCGAGCAGAGCTCCCAGCCAAAGTAAAAGGCAGTGCCTGCCCTGTAATGTTTTCACTGTTAACTATCTTGACACCCTTCTCTCCCTGATGCAGAACCAGTGGACTGGAAGGATGATCTTCTTTCATGGCAACTCCTGAGGGGGTAGTAGGGCATTCAAGTCCACCTAACTCTGCACCATGGCCCTTTTCCCTCACTGTTTGTCTGCCTTTTGAATCTTCATCCAAAGCATTCACATTCCAATTGAGAATGGCTTCATTCCCACCTAAGGCAGGATCATGCTGATTCATTTGATCAATTGCATTAGCCAACTCCTTGTATTTTTCAAATTGCATCAATCCCTCTTCTACAGCGGCAGGATTTATATCAGCAGGATTTGTATGAAGTGGTTTAGCAGATAATATATGTTGCTCATCAGGGGAAACAGGGTTTCCCTCATGTAAAGGATCAACAGATTCAGTAATAGGATCTTGTGGCACAAGAACAGGACGTGTCTGAGGCGTTAGATACTGAGAACCCCTAGAATCATCATCGGATTTGGATGACCGGTTTCGTAACTCAGCCTGCTCTCGATGAAGCCTCTCAGAATGAAAGCCTCGCTGAGGGAGCAAAGGTGGCTCAAAATCACTAAAATCAGTGAGTTCACCATCAGAATTTGCAAATGCAGGGGCAAAAGCCCCACCAGAAGCACTGCAATGGTCTCCATCATTAGAGTCAAGAGTTCTGCTATGATTTACATCAGCTAAAGTTGACCCAGCAAAAGATACTTCGGGAGAAAAATAGCTCCGAATAGAACCATCGTCCTGCAGCTTATGAGAAAGCATATCATGTTCTAATGGACGGATTTGATCAGCTGTATTCTTCTGCTGGCACAGACTATCATTTTTTGGCTTAACCTCTTTCACTAGCAGTTCAGAATCTGCAACTCTAAGTCTACTTTGTGGTACATCAGTATGACTGCCTCGCTGCAAGGATAATAGCTCAGGAGCAGATGCAGGAGCTAAATTTTCTCCAACTGGTTCATGATGAGAACTGTAGCTGTATTGCTGTGGCATGGACAAAGGAATGGAGTCCCTGCCCTCAACAACATTGGAGCTGTTGGCAGGGTGGGTAGTTGAGAATGCGCGGTGATCACAAGCAACCTGATGCAAATTCTGGTCTTGATAAGATGGTACAGAAGCCACAAAATCATTTGAATGACTTGCCTGAATTGGCACAGAAGATGGTGGAGCAGAAGGATGTGCTGAAGTAGCCACCAAATGTGCGCCAAGCATCCCAACTGACTCCAGTTCAATTGCACTTGTCTTGCTCTCACCTCCAACATTAAGACTGAGTAGCTGATCCAAATCATTTGCTGATGCACTTGGTATACCATGCCCACTGCTGTTCTTTCTCTGCACCACATCCATCCCATTTACAGCAACAACAAACTGAATTTCAGAATCTCCCTCCATGCTGCCTAGACCAAAATGAGTATCTTCCACCTCACTCATGGAAAAAAGAAAAATCCTGGGCTTTTGTAAACCTTCACCACCTTCTAGCGCACTAAACTCATCAATCATATTCCGCAAGTCTTCATCACATGACACTGTTACCAATGCATCAAGCTCCTCCCCCGGAAGTTGATATTTCATGGTATGAGTTTGGTTGTACATAGCTGAAGTTTTCTGTAAAATTTCCGGCCAAGAGATATCCCTGCTTATCCTGATAATTCGTGTCTCACCTCCTACGTATCTGAGCTTTCCATCACTTGGGCGAGGTAGAATTCTACCACCAAAGCTGCAGAGGAATTTCAACTTTGATAAATTATCAGAAGACATGGAAGACGAAAACCCCTGAGCAGGCCCTCGACTACTCCCATCACCCAATGAAGCTTGCTGTGATGAACGTACAGAATCATAGTACATCTTGTTTTCAGTTTCATAACTGCCCTTTTTTTCAAGCTCCTTGACTCTTCCCTTTTCTCCTACAGGAAGCATTGATACATCCAACCCACTCTCAGAACCTGTTTGGCTGATGCCCAGCATTCCCTTCAGATCTGTGTAACCAGTGACAACACCCCGATTCCCTGCTGCATTTGGTACAAAGGGTTTCCTCTGATTAGCTCGATCACGCATAAATTCTAGAGAAAATTCCTCCCCTGTCTGAATAGAGTAATTCAGTACGGGTCTAATCCCGCTTGCCATATGGAAATCTGGAGGCCTCACATTTGCATAGACAGAACTTGATGGATCTGGCATAAACCTCTGACTTGCCAGGCTGACTCCATCATTTCTAGTCCCTGTAGAGTCATATTGGAACTGCTCATGTTGCTTTGACTGCTTCCTTGTCCCTTCTTCCGATTTCCTCTCCATTTATTAAGATTTGAATGGGGATGAACCCCAACCATATGAATACCATAGGATCATATATGTTCCATATCCAACCATCCTACTTGAAAGAGTGAATTAACTCTTTCTATTCCAATCCTTATAATTGCAAAGAGAAAACAGTTTTATAGTGCAGGGTTTTGAAACAGGAAATGAGCTCTAGCTGATTTCCTATTTCAGTGACCCTGACCAAGCTCTTTACTCAAGTTGGAACAATTTCAGAGAAAGGTACATCTGAAATTATTTTTATCGAGCAGCTATATATTGCTCCAACAAGTAAAATCAGTTCGGTATCCTGTCATACAAAAAATGAAATGCTGAGAGAGATCAGATGTTATTCGCTCTTCACAATAAACAAAAACAGCCGTGAAATATGAAGCCAACAGAATCATTGCATTGGCCTAAAACAAGAGATCAGATAACCATGAAGAGTGAATCATTCCAACATGAAGAATGATAAGAACAACTGGGAGCAAGCAAAGGGTATAATAGTCAAAAAGCTAACCTAAACACATAGATAGATAAATATACAGATAAGTACAGGGAAAAGATTCCTTAAGGTCAACCTTATTGAAAATTTTTGGAAGGTCAAGCATTCTGAGAACTATCATTATATTTCAAATATCCATCTCATTAATCACATTTATTATATCATGTCATGTCTAAATCTCAAAATTCATCCATGGTTGAAGAATTGACACTTGCTAATGCGACCAGAAACTATCAAAGGACTCTAATCTTGATTTTTTAATTGCATGATAACCATCTCATATTGCACCCAATATTAAAATTAGGGGTGCAACTTGGATAAGGTACCCGCGAACCAAACCAGAATCTACCCAATTTTAAGCTGGCTAGGTTCCCTTTTTATACCCATAAGGTAGGTTTGGAATCACTTTGTATAGACCTATTCAACCTACATCCAAATTTGGGTAGATTTGGTTCCAGGGTCTCGGTACCCAGAACCAAATCAACCTACTTAGATTATTATTATTATTATTATTATTATTATTATTATTATTATTATTATTATTATTATTATTATTATATACTAAATTTT
>JAYJMB010046729.1:0-14387 GCA_036873735.1 Pouteria campechiana
GACTTCTTGCTATTGATAACTAGCTTTGACAGGGACCTCACCAGTTCCAAACAAAAAAGGAGAAATGAATAATCTCACCCTGTTTCGGAAGTTAAATACAAGTCATGTTTCAGACTTTTTTCTCATCAGGTCGACATTCTCTGAGGTGGTCACGCCAGAGTTCTTTTCTTGTATAACAATCGCATGTTTCAATGATTTTCCTTTTTGGCCCTTTTTCAAAAGTTGCTGTTCGAGGCTAATGCATTAAGAACATTCCATATACATTTCTGTTAGAGTGTGTCTGGATGAATAGTTCAAAACAAAAAGCATCAAAATTATTGCAGTTGCTCAATCCTAATGTTTTCTTGAGCTAGAAGAAAGCTACGGAGATATTTCCTACGCAGCAGGCACGCACGAGAAACATTTTCTTTATTTGATCTCAAGCAGGAAGAAGAATCACTAGATTTCTAGACATTCAAATACTAAAATTTTCTCAATTGAAATATAGCCATTCATGCACTGCCCAAAAAAGAGCCAATGTCAAAAGTAAAATCGAGAGAGGCAGCATACCAGTTTCCGCTGGTGTCATTGCAGTAGTTTCTATAGCGATCAAGGGCGATTGACGCAAAGCAACGTCGGATGCAGATATCTTCAAGAAGAGAGCGAGTGATACCTGCAAACGTACAACGGCTCCGGTTTTCTTATTTCCAGGATTCTTCTTCTAACTGAAAGATCAAGAATCAAAACAGCCGACAAGAGGAAGAAATCGATTTGCTTTTACCTCGAATTTTCTTGAGTAGGCGATTACCATATCCCGAGCTCTCCATTCTCTGTGGCGAATTGAAACGGAGCGGGAATCTAGATTTTTGGAAGCTTTAAAATATATAAAAGGAAGGCTTTTAAGATAACTTCCACACGCATGTGCTTACCTTCATACGCCGGTTGGAGTAGACTGCGTGCGAGAGGCGAGAGCTAAGATATTTCCTTATGGGCTTGCCGACGGTTCGACTAACGTCCCGGTCTAGGCTATCGAGCGGATGTCAAATAACCGGGCTTGTCAGTTGCGTTGTTTGCCGGGCTTTTCTGGATCTCAGTTTTCTGCTGGCTGCGTTCTGAAGGATACAGATAGAAAGAGGCAAATCTAAACCGTCCTTCTGGTGCAACCGTATGATAATTCGACGCGATTAACTGTGTGATATATACCACGATACAAAGACATAGATGTGAGGTGATAGTTAACATTTGCTTTCAGCTAAGAGACTAGCACCAGTGTTCAGACGTGAGAATATTCCACTCCAGCAAATCGATCCCAACCTTAAAATGGATTGGGTTGGATTAGAAAAATAAATTGGCAAAATTGAGTTTAATTCGCTTACCCACTCCCCATGCACCTCCTTGTATATTATAGTATTTTATCATTGAAAATTAAATTTAATATTTTTTATGGTGTAGTTAATATAAAATGTTTGCTTAAAATTATAAACGTTTTCACAGCAACATGACTCAAGGAAGTTGGCCAAGCCCAAAAAAGAAACTACATGTGCACAACTATTGCAAGAGCTCAGAAGTGGGCCAAGCCCAGGGGTACATACCATACCAACAAACTATAAGATGAAAGATCTCAAAGTGGAATCCACTTCACAGCTAGACACCAACTAACACCCCCAACTGGCAAGTTTCAGCAAAGCCGCTAGCATCTCTATATAAAGAGATCATTCTCCTTAAAAATGTGTGTGGTCCTTGGAGTGAAAAAGGAAAGAATTGTTGCAACCAGCTGTTCAACTTAACTCTCCACCAACAAGGTTCATTCCTTAGCATGATTATGGCAGAATAGATGCTGGAAAATAGTCAAATACGACCATCACCTGACCCTTGACCCAAGTCATCATCCCTCCTAAGCTTATACCTTCTACTGCATTGGGTGTAAATATGAGAAATCTGTTTAGGCCTCTCTTGATTTCAAAAGACATATTCAGCATATAGATCAGTTCTTATGGAGTGAAATAAAGTCTAATTGCCCTTTACTACTTGGATCGGTAGCACTCTAGTCAGTTAATTATCCTTCCCTAAATGTATATTAAATTCAATCCTCTATATATTCAAAATCGTCATGCATTCCCTGTTTATTTGTCAAGTTCGAATCAATACATTCAAGAATGATCATGCTCGATTGCATTAGTCCTGTCCTAACGTAGGACAAACAATCATTTACAACACTTCATATGTTCCATGAATCTCTCAATTACTACGTTTCACAAGAGGTAAAGTTATCATATAAAACGAGAGCATTCTACATATGCAAATTGTTTGGTCATTTACAATATGTCACCCATATTCATTCAATTTCTCAATTTCCACTCAATTTCAAGAAGTATAAGCATCATGAAAATACAACAAGCTATAGCAGATTTGTCCAGACATCCTAGGACAACTTATCATACTAGTAATTGGCCTATCGTAGCAATTGTTGAAATAGTAGCACTACAGATAAGAAATCTTCAAAGATTTGAAAAGGCATGAAAGTAAAGACTCAACTATAGCAAAGGATTTTGAATCTATTAATTTGGGGACTTTAGAAGCGCCTAAGCAAATCGGCATTGGAAGAAACTTATCACTTGAAGAAAGGAGATGGATCCTTGCACTTCGAAAGTCTCATCTTATCAACTTTGCCTTTTCTTACACTGATATGCTAGGATTGGAGGAAAGCCTTATCACCCACCAGCTCCCTAGAAAAGCCAAGAGCAAGCCAATAAAGCAAAATTTAAGAAGGGTTAGCCAGAATGAATATCAAGATAAAAGATGAAATAATCAAGCAATACAATACTAGTTTTCTTGTAGTAAGTCACTATCTAGAGTAGTTGGTAAATATTATACTAATCCTTAAAAAAGATAGGAAGGTCAAGATGTGTATATACTATCATGATTTTAACAAAGCCAGCCTAAAGGATGATTTCCCTCTCCCCCAATTTGACACCTTAGTTGATAACACAACAAGGCATACTTGGCCAAATCAAGATCAACCTAGAATATAGGGAGAAGACATAATTTATCACACCTTGGAGAATCTTTTGCTATAAAGTAATGCCCTTTGAACTAAAAAATGTAAAGGTAACCTATGACAAAGCTATGATGGTCATATTTGATGATATGATGAGCAAAGAGATTCAGGTGTATATGGAAAACATGATAGTCCGCTCTCACACCTTCGAAGATCACTTGAAAGATCTTTGTAAGCTATTTGATAGACTCAAAAAAAAAAAAAAATTGAAGCTCAACCCATAAAAATGCATATTTGGGGCTCAAAAAGGTTGAGTACTCTGTTTTATTGTTAGTTGAGAAGAAATACAAATAGATGAAGATAAAATCAAAGTCACAATAAACATGCCACCTCCAAAGACAAGAAAGAAGTCAAGGGCTTTTGGGAAGGCTCCAATATATTTGCAGGTTCATTGCACGGTTGGCTTCAATTTGTGAGCCTATCATCAACCTATTGTGGAAAAATTCATTGAATGAATGAAATTAAGATTGTTAAATGGTATTTAACACCATCAAAAGCTACCTTTCAAAACCACCAGGTCTATCGTGCCCAAAGCCAAAAGAGACATTGATGTTATATCTCCCTATACCAAATCAACTATGGGAGGAGTATTAAGCCAACATGATGCCATCATGCAAAAAGAGCAAGCAACACATTATTTAAGCAAGAAGTTCTCTAGCATTGAAGTAAAATACAACAAAACTAAAAAGTCATGCCTTGCTCTAGTTTGGGCCATGAAGAAGCTTCAATAATACATTGCCACATGGATAATATTTATCATATTTATGGAGGATCTAACAAAATTATTGAGTCTAAACTCCATAAATAGCTTGATTTTGATGATAAATGCATCATATGAGTGAAAAAAAGAAATATGAATAACTTTCTTTCTAAGTGTTGCAAAAATAAAATAGAAAATATGAAGTAAAACACAAAGGAACTAAAGCAAGAGTGAGTTGGACCTAAGATCATCCAAGAACTTATAAGAGATTCAAAAGTTTTCTTTCATAAGTGCTCACTACACTGCGTTGTAACTCAAATCAAGCTTTCAAGCTACATCTTCTCTACATGAAAGGACTTCAAAGCACAAAGATTTCTTTGAGTAACATATTTATTTATTTACTCTTTCATTGTGTACATCTTAGCCTTTCTAGAGTCATATCCTGTATACAAAACAATTTCTCTAGTTTTCATTTGTGAAGTGTGTAGTTTTTGCAAGTGGGGTATTTGCAGAAAGAGTGAATTTGTTACCTTTGCGGGTTCATAGTCTTACACTAAGAGTTAGTTAGTGGGCTCGGGAAACCAACAAGCTATATGGAAGATTGATTATAGTGGAATCTAAGATAAGAAATGTTTCAAAGAGTGGAGTAGAAACCCAACTTGGGTTGAACCACTATATAAAACTGTGTGCATTTGTACTTGTTTCCATTAATTTTTGCATTCTTTCTATTTGGATAAAAAGTTTATAAAGCTCAATTCACCCCTCCCCCCTCTTATGCTACTAACGCTAAGGGCACCAACAAAAACATTTATGTCAACAAGCCATTCTCACTAGAAGACTAGCAAAATGATAACTCCTATTGGTAGAATTTGTTATCATATATGTCTCTAGAAAGGCATTTAAGGGTCAAGTGCTAGTAGATTATTTAGCAACACAAGCTTTACCAGATTATCAACCATTATAAGATTGATTCTTCGATGAAGAAGTATTAAATATAAATAAGGAGGAAGATCCAAAATTTTATACATTATACTTTGATGGGGCATGGAATTCAGCTGAAAGTGGAATTGGGGTAATTCTCTACTTACCTAAGGAAGCTCTTATCATGGTGGCAAAAAAGCTAAAATTCAACTACATAAATAAGATAACTGAGTATAAAGCATGTTTTATAAGAATGAGAGAAGCTTACCAACTAAGGGTAAGGAAACTCTAAATATTTAAAGATTCTCAATTAATGATCAATCAAGCCACAAAGGAATGGAAAACTAAGGATGGCAAGCTTAAACCATATTAGGAGCTATTCTCCTAGTTGGCAAATTAATTTGTGAAATATGAGAAATTTTTTTATGCCTCTCTTGATTTCAAAAGAAATATTCAGCATACAAATCAATTCTTATGGAGTGTAAATAGGGTCTAATCCCCTTTTCCTATCTAGATCAGTGGTAACTCTAGTCAGTTAATTATCCTTCCTTAAATGTATATTGTTGAGTCTAGTTGTATAGTTTTTATAACAATAAAACTTATGTATGACTTAAACATAAGTTAATGAAGTTTTGCTAAGATTTGAAATGATAGAGGAAGCATCTATGGTGATAGAGGTCTGTCATAGTCACTGTCCATGTGGATGATTTTGAATCATTAACAAAGGAATCCTGCAACATCCACAAAGGAAGCTATAGAGGTCTATTAAGATCTTTGCAATGGACAAATTCCATAGAGGAAGTGATAGAGGAATCGGTGATGATGACAAAGTCTATTGTCTCATCAGACAATTCATGCATGCAGAATTTTAAAAAATATTCTAACAACTAGTTTTCAAAGGTCTTTTTTCAAACTGTCAAGAATTGCTCATCGATTTATAAATTCAAGTCTCATTGAATAGAAAGGGGATTCTTGAGTTTTCTAAGAGCTAAAATCAAAGCATCCATAAGAGGACCTAAAGTTTCCCAAGTTTTCTAAGTATAGGCACCATTCGCCTACCATTCACTTGCCATCCCAGGAGCCTCCTAGCATTCGATTGCCATTTGCCTGCCATTTCAAAAGCCTCCTACAATTTGCCTGGTAGCCCCCTTGCATTCACCTGCCATTTCGAGAACCTCTTGCCACTCGCCTGGCAACTTCTAGAAAGTTGAAGTATAGAGCATAAGTGTGGCCATTGCTTGGCATTCGCCTTACGAATACCATGGTAAAAAATATAACTATTAAAGGCATTAAGTGCACCTCCACTAAAACTAAAAACTTATTGAGAATTATAAAAGGAGCAATGTTTGCACATTGAAAAGGGATGATTAAAGTTAGTGAGATCATTAATGAGCTGTTAACTTCAAGTATTCAAGTATTCAAAGCCCTCAAGCTTTCATCTTCACAAACTTTGCAATTAAGGCTCTCTATAACAAAAAGGGAAGACCTCAATGTTAGGCCCAAGTAGGCTTGGCTTAATTCAAGAGGGGAAGGGTGAATTGGGTATATAAAATTTTTTTGCTTAACCCTATTAGACTAATTTTCCTTTATTTATGCTTTTATGGAATTTGTGATGAGATAGATAATAAGACAGTTAAATGCAAGGAAATAAAGCAATCACATACAACACGTATAATGTATAGTAGTTCAGGCAACCTTCCCTACTCCACTCTTCCAAGAACACACCCCTTATGCCTTGGGTTCCACTATCTCACTATAATGGAATTACAATAGTGCACCTAACACTCTTTTAGATTCTAGCTCTAGGGGGATGTAACAGTCCATAGCCACACTATTGAGGTATTGTCCACTCTGGACCATTATAATCCTCACGGCTTTACCCCTCTATGGTTGATGCCCACACAACCCCCACAAAAGACGTCTCAACAGGTTTTCATAGAGCCCCACAATTTAAAGTTCAAGAACTTTCTTCCCCTTTTCAATGTAAGACTATTCATCCTTACCACCCTTCACTTAGAAGCCTGCTAAGAGCCGCTGTAACGCCCCTTCTCCCTGGAGCGTTACTAGTGGTAAATTTAGAGAAAATTCTGATAGAGTCTCCCTTGATTTACCACCGTTATCCTGTATACAACATGCTAAACCACAATAATTATATAATAAATACCCTCAAATATGCAAATATAATATGGCCATCTCCAGGCCCTCTCATTTTCTGCATAAATTATATAACTCCAACCTCCAAAACACACATCACCACAACACCCACAGAGCAAGATCGGGGTACACTGTACCCTAGCTGTCAAATCGTATACACCCATGCTATAAAATGACATGCTATAAAACTAAGTAATGATACATGTATAATATATGTCCAAAATTCATCCAACAATATACATCATCATACATTATGAAAATGAGTAAAGCTTCTACTGGTGTTATGGCCTAGCCCCGTCACAAGACCCAACACCCTGTTGAGCTCTGTCCTTTAACCTGTCAGCAAAAAATTTTAAAAAAGGGTGAGTTTTGGCAAAACTTAGTAAGTAGGTAAGCGAAAAAAACATGATTATAAATAATATAATAAATAATGCCAAATAGAGTAGTAAACAATGATGCAAACAGGCAAAACATGTCATGCCATATACAGGATGTCATAGTCAGTCAGTGACCAAGTTCATTAAGATTTTAATGTTAATATCTCATTAATTATTTCATACACATACTCATAATGATATCATATACATAGTTAATCGGTCAATACTGGCTCGAATACTGATACATTATACTGCCCTTTTTGTATCTGCTAATCCATGATTACCTCTTATACACGTATACTGCCCCACTATCATCCACACACTCCTCTCTGAGAGGCACACAAATCAGAACACTACCCTTTCACTCTTTAGCACATTAGGTCCATCCTGGTACTCTTGGCTAGAAGCCTGCCAAGCCCACATAGCCATACTGCTGTATCCGGTGGCAATCCGCCCTCATCGCCTCACAAGAGTACCAGTTCTTCATAAACATGCCTATACAAGCTACTTAGGCCAATCATAGCAATTAGGTCATACAGGCCAATAGCAACGCTTGGCCACGCCAGCTGCCCACACAACCACCCGCTGGCCAATCAGGCTACTCTTTGCCACACGGTGGACACAGGTTGGCCCCACGGCCATTATAAAATACATATATGAGCCACACTGGGCTTTGCATCAAGAGGGCGCCAAAACTGAAATTTGTCAGCATTCCCGGTGACGTAGAATACATGTACTTAATTTCTAAAATAAAATTCTTATTTACTAGTTTATAAATATCCAATTGACATGAAAATATTTTTGTAGATTCTAAATAATATGAAAAATTTTTTATCCAAATTTCAGGTCAAAATAATGTAAATTGATCAATTTAAAATTAAAATATGAACATATCAAGAAAAAATATTAGAAGAAATTATACATCTCTTTTTTCCCTCAAAATTTTTATGTTAATTCCTCACAATATAATAGAATTTTTGAAAATATTTTAGCCTAAATTAATTCAAAATGAGAATATTAAAAATAAAGCAAAATTTCAAAAGGGTGCGATGCTATTAGCATCTCATTTTCAGGGTATTTAATGTTCATATTTTTTTGAGGTGTCAAATAGTGGAATGTGAAATTTGATATGGTAGTATTTAGTTATATCTATTTTAACTCCATATTTTTATTTTGGAAAATAAAGATCACTAAATTATTTTTTAATTAACCTCAAAAGGGGTACTTGGTGAGGTGTTTTGTCAATGCACTGTTCATTCGAATTCTATTGTTTTCAATGTAATTTAATTTATGCTAATACAAAAAATTAATTATGATTATATAGTACAGATAATGCATATTTAAAATCATGTAACTCATATACAAAAATTTTAGATTACAAGTGCCCAAATTGTAATCATTCAAAAAAATCAAATTGAACTTAAAATAACTACCTGCTTACCTTAATTAATTGACCAATTTATACAGCTCTCATACTCCAATTTTCACCCTCTAACAAAGCCTTAATTCCATATTAAAATTTTTAGCAAACCCCCTTGAATTAGGGTTTGAAATTCTTTGAAAATAAATTAATTTTTGCATAATATTCTTTCATAAACATCATCACCATTTAAAGTAGATTAAGCACTTACCTTAATATTTAAATTTATTTGGTGGGTCCCACTGATTAGTAATACTTCATCAAGTTTGGGTGACTACCACTTCTTGATCTCAAGAAAAAATACATCTTATGGCCGACTAATTACTTGAATCAAAATTTGCTATGGATCACTTGAAGCAAAATTGTCTAAAATGGAAGATTGGGATCATGGGGAGAAGGGTTTATATTGGCTAGCATGGGCTGAAAGATGAAAATGATGGAAATGGTATGGGCATTACAAAAGCATACTTTTTATATTATTTTTTTTATTTTGGTAGTCTATGCTCCACCCACTTCTATGCACATTCACTCTCTTGAATTTTCAAAATGCTATCAAATTATCATTCTTTACACGTATGAGTCATCCATTTAATATATCATATATCCAAATCAATTTTCCATCTATTATTTCCATAATTTCATCATTTATTTTGCAATTAAATTTGATTAAATTGAAATTTTCCAAAAATTACCGATAACTCGATTTTTTGGCTTTCCACATGTAATTTTTAATTTTTTTTCACCTATTAATTATTAATTAACATATGTTCTCATCATCCTCACATTAATATAGATATTTCATCCCTTTTTATATATTTTTTGATAATAAAATTTCTCAAAAAATTCAATTTTACAATATACCGCACTAGAAAAAATACCGAAACTTTACAATAGTGATAATTTATATTTTTGAAATTTTCAGGGCCTTACAGCCACACTTGTCTGGGCTCTTTTTAGCCATGATGATTACTCCTTACCATCATCAGCCCCGGATATTACGAGCCCACTATCTTCTGCTTGGTTCATCCCTAAACCACTCTACTAGTAGGGATCTGGCTCTGATGCTTTTTATAATAACCCGTGACCATACTATTGAGATATTATCCTCTCAGGACCATCATAGTCCTCATATCTTTGCCCCTTTGTGGCTGATACTCATACAACCCCCACAAAAGGCGCCTCCACAAGTTTCCACAGAGCCCCACAATTTAAAGTTCAAGAACTTTCTCCCCCTTTCCGTTGTGGGATGGTTCATCCTTGTCACCCTTCGCTTAGAAGCCTGCTATTAGCCATACCTTGTTCAGGCTCTTTCCAGCCTCGATGATTACTCCTCACCCTCATCAGCCCTAGATGTTACAGGGGTGTAAACAGGTTAGCAATTGATTGTGAGACACTCCAACAATTGACTTGCTCTTCTTAATTCCAGCTCAAGGGGGTGTAATAAATAGTGCCTTTGCATTCTTCTAGATTCCAACTCTAGGGGGCATATACAAATTAATAAGATATTTGTGAAACACACTCCAATGAACACACTTGTTCTTCTTAAGATTGGTTTCCTCTACCAACTCAAGATACGCACAAATAAAAATAGAAATAAGAAATTACACTTTAGTATAGTGTTTCTTGCCGAGTGCAGGAAAAGACTTGAATTGTTGCTCATTGTATTGTGGAAGATCTTCCCTTAATGTATTGAAAAAATAAGCCTTGAAAAGTTATAAAGGAAGGTTGAGTGTTTTAGCTTGGGTTGCTTGAAAGTTAGAAAGTTGAGGCTCAAATAGATCTTCGATAATCACCGCTTCAACAACTTATAAATGTCCCAAATCATCTCCTTAAATAGACCTTTAAAAGAATTGACCATTGGAAGAAGTTGGGTAGCATGCGTGGCTTTGCAACATTTGAATTTCTGACCATTAGGATCGGTGGGCGGTATCGCAAGAGGTTACGATATTCGACTATGCCTCAGGCTATATGCGCAGGTAGTAGGACCAACCAGTTGTGGTCGGAACTCTAGCAAAACTCATGAACCCATGTCCCATCGACTTGCAAATGGCCATGATATCGGCTGCACTCTTAGGTGGTATGCACATGCAGCATTGGTCTTGTCGAGTAGTTTCTTCCTTCGCTGCTTCAAATGGTCTGAAGACTGTTTTAGACCCTCTAAAAAGTTATGGTAGGTGGTATGTCATGGCGCCTTCGGTCTTCAGCTGCACTCGTAAGCGGTATTGCTGGCGGCTATAGTATCGGCCATGGTTGTCTAGGGACTTCACTCCTTTCTAGAACACCATAGGCAGTTTTCACTTGCAATTGCGATTTCAGCTGTGTGGCAAGTGATAGGCGCGGGCAGTTGCATTCTTCGACTATGTTCCTGTACTTAGAAATTTATTCACTTTGCCACTTATGAACTTTGATATTTTTTATTTTATTTTCATTTTAAATTAAAATGTAATTATCCACATGTGATTTGCATAAGTTATGAAACATAAATATATTCTTTTTGAATCATGTTGTGTATTTCTAAAAATAAAAACTCAATTAAGCACTTTTTCTCTTGCATATAAAATGATTTCTCCTTGAAGCACATAATTTCATCTTAGTAATATATATATATATATATATATATATATATATATATGATCCAACACATCACAATATGATAAGCCTAGTTAATGCAATATGGATCATAGTGATATTTCCATTTTTGAATCATTTATAAACATTCTAAGCTTATGTCAAGTAAACAACTTATGTATATGCTTCAACAAATAATGTTCCAATAATATACTCATATTCCAAGTATATTTGTCTACATTTCAAGCTTCATCAGCTAAAAACATCATTAGCATAAATCTAGTCTATGACAAGTTTTTTTGTCATCAAAATCATGCAACTATATCTAATTGTTAGTCCTGTTCAAATGGTGGGTGTAGTGACCCAAAAGCAATAAGGATTCCAGAGAAAGATTTTACCAAAAATCCGGCAGAGTCTCCCTTAAAATATAAGGGTTTCATACCAGTACAACATTCTCCACATAAAACTACTATGATATGTCAATACAATTATCTCATACATAACTCAATGCATACATCATAAATTGAATTCTTCCAAAATTATAAAATACATATGCATTAGGTATAACATTCAAATATGGAATTTTAACACCAAATCCATCTAATCAACATGAAGGTCTCAATCTATTCTCGATCATGGGCACAAAAAATAATGATAAATAATCTAGTAAAATAACATGCTCAAATCCAATATGTGTAAATCCATGGCATGCTAAATTTCATGATAATGTAGCATGTTTCCATGCCCTTAATGTACATGTTCTTATAACTATGTTAAACACATCATCTAAATACATTATCATCATCATCATCATCATCATCATCATTAAGTTATCCACATAATTAGGACTCATATACAACCTCACTATCAATACATCCTCATCTAGATATGTTCATTATCAGGACATCATTATTAAGACATACTCATCATCAGGACATCATTATCAAGACATACTCATCATTAGGACATCATTATCAAGACATACTCATCATTAGGACATCATTATCAAGACATTGTCATCATCAAAACCCACTAGGGACAAGAATACAATCGTCTCTCCTCTTTGATGTGCAACTGGTACCTCCCTGTACCCCAGGCTACGAAGCCTACTAGATCCACGACAGTTCTCCCAATGCCTTCCATGGTAACCCAGCTTCATTGCTCCACAAGGATTAGAGGTTCACCATCCACATCTATTGAGGAGATAAAGTGTATCATACTCACAAGTTATAAATCATCACTACTCAAAATCATATACCATGCCATCCAAGTCATATCCCATTGCTACTAAGGCATCTCCACACCTCACAGGTGCTACATCATGTCCATGCAACCAAGGCATATCCACACACCATGAGTATCACACCATATCCATGTTACTAAGGCATCCACACCATCAAGTCATATCCACATGACACCAAGGTATCAATAATACCACCACACAGGTGTCATCCACCTTGCCTCCTAGGCATAACCATGCCACATTAGAGTCACAAGTCACCAAGTTACATTTATACCACATTGTCATCAAGATACCACCTCTATCACATGAATCAATCATACCCCCTATGACTCATGACTCATAATGAAATTCCGTGCAATGCGATTTCAAGAGTAATTCATTGTAACATATAGCCAAATCCAAGTTGTAAAGTAAATACATGAAAATGTATAATTTCATCATTCAAATCATAATGCAATATAATAAATACCATTCAAAACATGGTGCCCGTATACAAATCATGGGATACTCACTATCATCATCAATCTAGTCTTTCACACATGTACAATAGAAAGAAACCTACTTACTTGAATAGAGAACAACTATACAATCCTCAAACTCCAATTCTACAATTTGGCTCCCAAGTCAATGCCCAACGAATCCTACATACATAACATATATGATAATTGAAATTTATGCACGTCTAAATGGGAGATCTAACTCAATCTTTTAAATTAGGTGAAATTCACCCAATCATTTCATTAGGGTATATTCGTATCTCATTACTTAATCACATATTCGAAACACTTGTTTTGGCGAAAATTATCATCCATTTCAAACTAAGATTCCATATAGCCCACCCAATTTTGGGGATTTTCATTAAAATCATAATTTTAGTGTTTCCTTCACTAGAATACCCTACTTAAGGTTAATGATTATCCCCAAACATCACTTTACTCATTTTCACTTTTAATAAGATTAATAAATACAAAATAACCCTCGCCAAGTAACATGGCTTACAAGGGTAGAAAATTTTAGGTTTGTAGCCCATTCAAGCTACCACATGGAAGGTCCTTAAGCATCATTTCAATATGGATTTTAAGGACATAAAACTAGCTGTTTTCTCCCCCATTTCATGCACCATTTCAAGTTAAATAAATCTCATTCTTAGGTACCATAATCTGCCCATCTAGCTATCCACTTTTGGGAGTTCTTTACTAGATGTATTTGAAGTGCATTCTCACTCAAATGTATTTCATATTGCTGCCCAACTTGATTACCAACGAAATACACTGTCCAACATGCAAAATGTTGCTACCCATTTCATGGCCAGCCATATGCAAGGGATTTCTTACGTCTAACACCATTTTATTTCTACGGTTGATCATTATGTTCATTTCCCCTATGAAATTTGAATTTAGGTCATCCAAAATTCATAAAATTTCACAAAACAATCCTATAGAACCAGAATTTCAAAATGAATTTGGGGAAAACACACCATGAATTTTTGTGTTGCTTCCACCCTAAAAATGAAATTCGAACTTAGATCTTCAAGCTCCTTCCATGAATTGTAGCAAGAAGGCTTCCTTGATAGAAAACAGAATTTTATCCCCCCTTTCTAATCGTCCAAACAAGTAGATTTTGAAACATTAGGTGCGTGGGTGAAGTTTGCAAGCATTTATGGAATTTTCCTTGGAAGAAAACGAGTGTAGAAAGGGGAGTGGATGTGGTGGCAATGGGTTGGGTGTGGGGGAGAGGGAGGAATGAACGAATGAGGTGGGAAGGGGAAGATGGAGCACTTATCTTATTTTCCCATTTAGTGTTGTAGCAGTACATTGTCATGCCATACACATACAGTCTTCTTTTACAATGATCCATTCAAAATAAAATAATCATTATGTCATTTAGTACATATATATATTAAATTGCATAATTAAATCACTTCACAAATTTAATTAACTCATTTTCATAATTACCCTAAAATAATT
>JAYJMB010046740.1:0-30536 GCA_036873735.1 Pouteria campechiana
ATTAACCCAAACATGAGCAACCTTGAATAAACACACTACAATCACTCCCACACTTATGCAAACTTGAGAAATTTGGCTTGACAATGCAATGGCGGCCCTTTGAAGTAATGCAACAAACACTTTATAGGCACAAAGTAGAACTCATAACCTTCACAAAATTTTCTTTAACTTGGAGAAGCTCTCATACAAAAATGGCCATGGGAATCAATAGTGCATACATACATCACCATCAAAAGTAAACCAACTCACTTAGAAGAGGCCTCTTACATCCATGCCCACCAGTCAATCATTCCAACAAATAGTTTATGTGCAACTGAAAAACCCTCAAATCTTCACTAAAAATCCCTCAGAAAATGGATGCTTTCCGCTCCAAATCATGCACAATGGAAGAATAGAATGAAAAAGTCCTCAAAATTGCAAAAGCTTACCAGATTTCATGAAGCTTGGCATTCCAAACCTTGAACCCATTCAAAGAAGAAGCGGAAGGAATGAGGGTGTGCGAAGAGGATCGAGGGAATGCTTAGAGGGAGGAGGAATGAAGCTTGGATAAATGCTTTGGGATGAAACTCTGAATGGAAAATGCATTGGAGGGAAAGAGCGCTGTCATTTTTCCATGGGTTAGAGAGGAGAAGGGATGAGCGTTTGGGGTTTTGAAATGAAGATGGGAGTGAAATGGTTGGGATGTGGCTATTTTGAAATAGCCCTAAATCTCGCAACTTAGGGAGTGGAGGAGCTTGCCATGGCAAAGAGATGGCTTACCTCGGCAAGCTCTCGTTGATTGGTGGGCCTTTGCAATATGTGGATGGGCTTGCCGTGGCAGTGAAATGGGCAAGCTCTCGCTGATTGGTGGCCTTTGCATAATGTTGACAGCTTGCCACAGTAGGAAAATTGCTTGCCTCAACAAGCTCTTGCTGTCTAGTGAGCACTTGTACCATGTTGAGTAGCTTGTCACGGCAGTAGGATAGCTTGCCTTGGCAAGCACTTATTGAATTGTTGATACTTGCAATGTGTTGAATAGGTTGCCATGACAGTGAAATAGCTTACCTCGGCAAGCTCCTGCTGACTTGTGCTTCTTTCACATGTTGTTACACCTTGTTGCAACAGGGAATGGTCTTGCCACGGTAAGAAATCCTTGACTTCATTATGTGAATTTCCTTCCTTCTACATTGTCGCAACATGGTATTGTCTTGCCACAGCAAGCTCCCTCTAATTGCAATTTATCGCCGATTGTTGCTGGTTGATCGTAGTGATGCCTATGTACTTGTGTCCTACCTAAAAATTCAAGTTGCCAACATGTTATTATGAATGAAACTTACTACTTACTAATTAAATTATTATATGCTAAGTAAAAATAAGTCTACGATAACCAAATCTATCTAAGATGTAATCAACAACTAGCCTAAGGCTATCTCTAAAACTCCTGCATATAAATACTAAATAAGGTACAACTAGAACTTGAAATGAACTAACTATGGATCAAAATTCAATAAATATTAGTAATAACCATCTAAGGATTAATCTATTGCAATAATAATTAAACAACTAAAAATTTTAGAAACTTGGGTTGCCTCCCAAGAAGCGCTTTGTTTAAACTCTCAGCCCGACTATGCCTTTCCATCTTTGAATTGAAATTTGCCTTTTCAGTGTTCTAGCTCTTTAAGAATTTGTAGTAGCTTGTAAAATTTATGTACTCTCAAAACATCATTGAATGATGTAGCCTCATCTAATTCATCTCCGTCAACTTTGTTTATGGGCTCTACTGAAAACTCCTCCTTCAATCCATCCACTTCACTTATCTTTAACCCATTCTTATTCTCGTTGGACAACTCCATCTCTTTGAAAATATCAAACTCCACAGTATAATCTTGGAATTACTTTGGCTTTTCTTTGTCCATACCTGCAATAGAAGAAGGAATAAGTACTAAAAAGAACACATCATTTTTTGCAGATGCATACCTTAAAGAATGAGGCAAATGCTTCAGGTTAGATTTTTCTTTGATCTTCTTCTTACTTAACCTTCATTGAGATTTTCAGTAATTGCACTAGCTTTTTCTTGTGGGAAGACATTTAACTCTAGAATTTCTCATTATCATCACAAGGTTGCTCAACAACTTCATTTTACATCAAAAACCCAGGAAAAGGGACTGGTGGATCATAGGGTGGTAGTGACTTGTAATTGAGTGGAGGATAAGAAATTAGGAACATAGTTGTCCTAGCATTCACCTCCTTCTCATCTGCAAAAACATTGTAATTGTTAATCACATTGCAACCTTCATCATCCATCACCTTACTGTCACTTAACATTGTAATAAAATTAGCATGCTTAGGCTGATTTGATGATTTCCTAGGTGTGTGATTCTACACAGCCTCTGCAATTTGACCCAATTGTGTCTCCATCTTCTTAATGGATGCTTCCATGATATGGAATCTTGAATCATTGGTTAGGAATTTAGTTGAAGCATTCTGGAAATGGGTCTGTGTTGCTTGAATGAAACTCTGCATGGTTTCTTTAAGCGTAGGCTTCTTCATTTGCAGTTGAAGGGAAGTTCCAGCTTGATTCTGATTGCAGTCATTATTCTAAGAAAAGTTAGGATGATTTCTCCAACTAGGATTGTATGAATTCGAGTAAGGATCATTCTGTGGTCACTGGTTGTAGAAATTTATTACATTTACCTATTCCGCATTACCTGCAAAATGATCATTTAAAGGACAACATTAGATGAGTGACCTAAAATTCCACAAAAAGAACAAACCTCTATTGATGCAGGTTGTGGTTCTTTCATGTTCATCATCATCAAACACATCACCTTCATTTGCTTTGCCATCTCCGATATCTACATAGAGAGATCTATGTTAGAGTTTACTTCATAAATTTCTCTAGAGCTACCTCTTACACTCTTTTGCTGAGAATTGGCTTCAAGCATTTCATGCAACTCATATGTCTATTCTGGAGTCTTCTCTCCCATTGCTCCCCCTGAAGCATTGTCAACCATAGCTTGGCATGGTTGTGTCAATCCATCATGAAAACACTAGTCAAGAAATTCATGAGGAAATCTATGATAAGGACATTGAATTAATAATGCTTAAAACTACTCCCATGATTCATGGAATGCTTCACCATCCATTTAACAAAGAGTAGCAATTTTACTCCTTAATTCAGCGATCTTGGCATGGGAATAGAACTTGCCAATGAATTTGTTGTACACTACTTCCCGTGTTGTTAATAATCCAAGAGTTAACATCATGAACCATGTTTTTGCTACATCCTTCAATGTGTATGGGAAACTTCTCATGCGTAATTGATCCTCAGTGATATCTTGCGATGGAAACGTTTGTATTGCTGCATAGAAATCACACATAAATGTCAATGGATCCTCTGCAGCAATTCCATGAAATGAAGGAAGCATGTTAAAATGAATGTGTTTCAATTCATAGTTTCTAGCATTATCATTCAACATAATGCATGGTGGAGAGATTCCTATAATGGGACATGCAAACTCTTTCATCAGTTGTTGAGCTTGTTGAGCCACTCGATTCTCCCTATTGTCTGACTCGATTCTCCCTATTGTCTAACAGTTTTGGTGTATTAATCATAACTTCCTCATATGACATTGGAATTGAGTGATTTTTCTTCCATTGGACAAATAATTTCAAGATCGACAACTTTTATGTTGAACACATTTTCAAAATAGTCCATTATACATGTAAACAATCCATCACAAATGACCCCTTCTTCAAATTCAGCATTTTCATAATACACATTTGTGCTCCTTTAGTTTTCTTCCAAAATTTTCCACTTTTTCTCTCATTTATCATCACTAAACTTTCAATCATTTCATTTTTCATTACTCTCATGAATATTCATCTCAAAATGCTCATTCAAGTAATTAAATCTCACTCCCAAACTCAAGCAATAATCTATTCATTACAAGGAAGTATTCAAATTTAGAATTTGTATTTATACAATTCATCAATGATCCATTTCACATAAAACACTTCCATCATCATAAAAATTACTTACCATACATCACATACATGAAATGAATTATGTTCATACCATTTACTACCTCATTTGAGGTCAATTATCAAAAATCACCTATTTAGTTGTTTTTACTGATCATTTTCTACCATAAATAACTCCATAGGCTATTTTGATTTCAAATTGCATTTAATACTCAATTCAATGTTCCACACAAATTACAATACATATAATGCCCCTTTTTGGCCATTCATATAAATCATAAACATGCTTTTGCTCAATTTCAATACTTAAGTTTTTTTTTCTCATTGACTTTATATAGCTCCAAATAGTGAAATTTATCGAATTCATAAGGTAAACTCTACCTATTTCCACATCAGTAGATTTTGAACACCATAGGTGTTACAAGTAATGAATCATATATTCATTAACTTACTAAAATAATTTATCGCATGTCACATGGGCCATTAACACTGACACATCGCCCACTTGTATGCATCTCGAGTTGTTTTCAAACTCTACCCAACTTCCGAAAAAGAAGGGGATTGGATTTTTGAAATGTTTTTTACATTAGTCAATAAGATTTTCCCATTGACTAAGGATTGATGGAAACATTGAATTTATAAGGATAGTGGGAAAGCACTAGAATTAGACAAAAGATTAATTCAATAACCTGGCTAGACACTTGTTATACCTAAAATTCATTAGAAATAGAGTTGTGGATCTTCACTTAGCTGGACCTTTCAATAGGATAAAGACCAATTTCAAGGCAATGAAAACATGAACTTGTTGGACTCACATTTCAAAACTTTCTAGCTTAAGAGATACCTTTAAGAGATTGTATTAAGAATGGTGCGAGGACATACATGCCTGGACCTAATGACACATTTATACATAGGTAAAACAAAAAATTTCTTTATTTAATTCCATGGAATTCATACTAGTTATGGTGTTTATGCCTTCCATATGATGTCTATTGATTGGTGCCTAATTGTTCTCCAGTGATCTTATTTCCAATTTTTAATTTCTTTTTATGACTTACAATTGTTTATTCTAAATTCATTCACTTGATACAACTATTATGAAAAATCAAATTGATTTTTACCCAGTCTTACTTTTCATGCCTTTGCTTCTTTAATGTTTTTATTGCTAAGCAATTATTATTATAGATCTCTTTGAATCTTAGAATGTCAACCACCTAATATTTTGGTCTATATAAGTTAGCCTATCAAACTTTGTAAAAAGTCTTGTTTTGATTTTTATAACAAGGATTTAGGCAATGTTCGCTGAATTTCAACCACAAGTGTATGATGTCAAGTTTTATAGTATAAAGATGAGAGTTGGGGTTTTTGTCTCCATAGGGACTATAACTTTCAATTATTCACTAGATATTGTAATAATTAATCCTAACTTTATTTGAAAAATAAAAAACTAAGAGATTGAATGAGAAGTAGAAGTAAACAAGTTTTGGTTAAAGAAATCAAGATAGAGAAGCTCTAGAGGATCGATTTAACTTATGCTTTAATTGTAGTCTTCTCAACTTATTTTATATTGATTGTTTTGCTGGTTTATAAATCAAGAATTCTAATTCAATAAACTACTTGTCTCAAGAATCAAGTGAAGTATATATTCTCAAAATCCCAATTTCCATATCTCTATAAAAATTGGAAGCTTAAGCACTCATTAAGATTTGTAATTCTTTCAAATGATTTCACAAAACTAAAAGTCTCTCTTGAGTCATCTAGAATTTCATGTTATGATGTATAGATCCTATTTAGAATTATCTTTCTCAAGCATCAAATCCCAAATATAATATCATCCAGTAGATGATTAGTAAATTGAAAGCAACAAGAATAACACATCATAAATAAACTAATAAAACTCTAAAGATTATAACTAATTAATCAAGCACAAGATCCACACAAGATCCATCTCCGTTCTAGAAAGAAGAGTTTAGATACTTATAAAAATACCAAAAAAATTTCAATTATTCTAAACATGATGAAAATGTTGAAGGAAGAATAATAAAGAATAATGAAACCCTAATTGTAGATGATCTTCCTCCACAGCTTTTGCCCCAAATCATCTTCTAAACTTGAACTCCTTCACCAAAGTCGTTTCTTCCCCTTCATTTGTAGCTTTTCCCCCTCTCAATAACCTAATTTATGGTTAGGTTATGCCCCTTTACAAATCAAAACTTTTATTTTGTGCATAAGAGAGCCAAAATTGTAAAAATAACGAGTCTTCTACACTTTCAGGTGCCTAGTTGCCCAACAATCTATCCAAAATGTCCCTTTTCCAGCAACATGAATGCTATAGCACACAATAGTATTTTTCCCACTACTATAGTGATTTTAGCATGAACAATGTTCTCAACATATGAACTATGTATTTTAGCTTCCCTTCCTTCGAAACTTGATTTAATCTTCTTCCAATCATCTGAGCTTCATGTATGTGTTGGTCCTATTTTAAGGTAGCTCAAGAGTGTGGTGAATTGAGCTTTTGAATGTTTCTGGCGAAATTAAAAATCAATTACTAAAGTAAATAAGGAATAAACCACATAACACAATTACATAGGCATTTTTATACAAGTTCGGATCATAATACGGTACCTACTCCTCTCATTGAGTCAGCCTCACTTGCAGCACTCAAGTTCACTAAACACCTGTTGGTTTTACAAGCTCACCAAAAAACTTAATGGTTTCTAAGTGCATTAACAAACTTATACATGTTGTTTTCCAAAGCACACTAAAAAACTTTTACATGTCAATTTCCAAAGCTCACTAATAAACTTTTTACACATTAGTTTCCAAATCTGACCAACAAGCTTATATAGAATTAGCAAGCCCCATGCTTGCTATCCCAGAAAATAAAGTTGTAAAAAGAAAAATGCCACTTACATAGGCTGGATTTGTATAGAAGTAAATTTAAATATAAGTAAATATATTGTAATAAATATAAAGAATATCAAACTCGCTTAAGTTACTATAGAGAATAAGCTTTGAATGCATATTGTGTTTTGCATAGTGGAGTTGGAAGAAAAGCTTTAATGTTGAATAAATGCTCTTGTTTGCTTCTCTAGCTTTTCTAACTTTTCTGTTACTTCTTCGAATTGCCACTCACTCCTTTTATACTGAGATTCAAAATATTTTCATTAGAGAAGACATTGTTCATTAAATGCGAGTGAATCATGAAGATTTTCTGCCCATTGAAATGTTCTCATGGGTTCTTCAGTCTGAATGCACGTCTAATGCACGTCTATAGCAAATAGCTATCTCCGGAGTTAAGATTTCAAACTAACTTTGCAACAAACTTCTTTTAGCATAGTTTGGAAGTAAATCATTGAGCCCAAAGAGGACACACAGAGTCCAGAGTTAAATTTAGGACTGACATGAGTAACTTCAACTTGTAATTGTAATAGACTTGGTTCACCTATGTCCAAAAATGAGATGCTGAGTCCAAAGTTAAATTTTGGACTAACCAACTCTAGCAATGACTAAGTCCAAATCTTAGTACTTGGAGTTTCAAACTTGTGTTTCTGATGTCTTGGCCTCTTGCTTTAATAGAGTTTAAATTTGGTTTTGATTCCAAACTAGCTCTTGTGTTTGGATTTGGTTTTGTAGTATCCGAATTTGCTTCTTTAGTGTTTGGATTGGCTCTACTCTTTCCGAATTTGCTTGAGTTTAGATCTTGGTTTCTTTCCTTCTTTTGATACCTTATTTCTATTCGAGTTGGGCATCTGTTTGATCTACTTTGGCAACAATTGAAATTATCTTCGAAGTTACTTTGAAGCTTGTCTATGACACCTGTCATATTCTTTAATTGAAAATTGATCTTGGATGCTTGGATGTTGTGGTTGTGACATTTTAAGAATATGTTCTAAACATCAATCTTAAAAGTTTCAATGCCATTGTTTCTCTTTTAAGCATTTTCATTTTCTTCCTGTTCAACTTGTGAATCTTATCTTTGATATTATCTTGTATGTGCTATCCACTTCTATTATTTCCCTAGCATTTTATTTGTTGCTACACACTTGGGAAATATTGATCAGTGGCCTTAAATGTCACTCATATGCTTTTTTCTCATCATCAAAATTTGGTTGGTTAAAAATATATTCATCATCAAAATCAAAACAACTTAAAAGAGGTCTGTTTTAATAGTTTGATGCTTGATTAATGGCGGATTGATGCTCCTAAATGGTATATATCCCCATGATGATTGGATATAAAAAAAATAGCAAATCTTGAATGAAAATCAACACAACTTTCTTCAATCTCTTTCCTTATCTCCATGCTTGCATCCACCACTTTCCCAAGTGTGTCTCATCTATTTAGATGATTTTATGACATGTTAACTACTCTTTAGATGTCCATGATGGCCTTTTGAAGCAATCAAAGTAATGAAAGTTCTATTCAATGCGCTAATGAACAATTATGGAAAACTCCATCATTGATTATACTTAACTTATTGTTATTGATCACTTGACTTGAATTCTCTACACATATGAATTTTATAGATGATGTATGGTTGCCCCATCATGATAATAACATAATTCTCAAGGCCCTAGGCCAAATTAAGTTGTCAAATAGGCTTTCTACTCCAAAATAGCTAACCTTTGCCCAAATGACCTAAACTCCACTAAATTGACCTGAAACACAAATTAAATCCACTAAGTGCAATATTTAATTGAATGTGATTATTAATAAATGAAATCTTTTCATTTAAAGACCAAAACAATTGAATTTAGATATCTAAAATATGATAAATTATGAGCGTATCAGGCAATTTATTTTCTTGATACTGAATTACATTGATTTAACCTAAGTGAATAGAAAATCCCTTAGGTCCTATTTTAGCTCCCAATGAATTTAAATGCTATAATCTAAGTTACCACCTCCCAAGATTCATTTATCTTGTGGTATGGCTTGTGAAAACCCAATTTCCATGAATGGTTTCCCTTGCATGAATTCACTAAGAACCAAAGCTGAATTAGCTCATGCACCAATTCAATGAATGTCTTCCCTTCTATTCATGCTATGGCGATTAGGAAAGAAAATGAAAAGGGAGAAAAGGAGAAGCATCCTAACTAAAATAGGTCCAGAATCTGGTACCAACTAGAGTATCGAGTCATTTTCATTTTATAAATGCTAGATGCATAAAGTTACAAGTTTTAAAGCCAACATGTGGCTATTTTGTGTATGGTTGAATAGAAAAGTGTGTTGGCAGGTAATTATTTATTTTCCTTTCAAAAAAAAAACCTTCTCCATGGAACCCTATTCATATAAACGTAGTTTATATTTGTGGGTGAATAATGCTGGAATTGATGAAATATTTGTGTTAAATTTGTATTTGATATCTATAAGAAAGAGGAATTTAAGATATTGCATGACATTCACATGCGGAATATTTAATGTTTGATCATAATTGATTTGATGGGAGTCCTAGTGGTGTAAGAATAATGTTTGAATTTTGGATCATTATTGGACTTCTAATCACAATAGAAAAATTAGATGCATAAAAATTCACATTGAGTCCACACAATGAGATTTTTAGGCCATTAGCCATGCTAAATTCATTTATGTATGATGCATCTTGGAACATTTTTAGATTAGATGTAGTCTTTTAAAAATCAAGAAATTTTTATTTAACAATACATGATAATTTAAAGGGTTGTCCAAATTTTTGGAATGCTACAAATTGGACATAAAAGTGAATTATTTTTATGGGGATCACACAGCATTTGCTATAACTTAGTTGTACATACATCAATTTTGCACTTTCAATTTTGAAATCTAATGAGTTCTGGAAACCCCTTACTCATCTGATTTACCCTCATGGCCGTTGTTATCTAAGCCTTCTTATATTCAGCAAATGTGGAGCATCTTCTAGCTGCTGCTTGTCTACACATATTTCAAATGATTTTGCATATGCAAAGAATCCCACCATCAATTGATAGATAACTTCACCCACATCATTGCTAGTCTCTTCCTTTGTTTCTCTCAATTGTTTGTGGACAGTGTGTCCACATTGTAATATAAATCCAAGTGTGTCAAGGATTGTGTAGTTGCACAAGGGAGTAAGACTCTTATACGCAAAAGGCTCCCTCTCTCTCTATATTCACTATAGTTATTCATAGGGTAACAACCAATTCTAGACCCTTGGTATTTGGAGCATGTATATAGTGAGAGACTCTGGTACCTATCCTACAAAACAAGAAAGAGGCTTGTAAGGCAAATGAATTATATCCAACACTTCAGCATAATAAGATATGAACCTTATACTAATTTATCTATGTGATAATTTCGATATTGGTATCAGATCCAAGTTTGATTTTCTTTTGTCTAAAATAGCATATGAAAATTTCTTATTTTTGGGATTTTGGATTGATATTTTTTAATCTCTAGAAAGATGAATTTATGATACGAGGGGTCAAAAATTTTAAAAGTAGATTTTATTTATTTTTTTCTTTAAATATTGAGATTAAAAGTGATGAGATTTAGGATGATGAGTTCATGTTAATTATTCATATGTTTTATATTTGGTATAGAAAATAAAGGCTTTAATTCAAAACCCTAATTATTTTGCATCATTGTTCCTAAAATTCCCTCGAGCAGTGCATCAGATTATACATGCTATGTTTTTTTTAGTGTGAATTATGTTGTTAACAAGAATTGTGTTGATTTTTTTTCACATGAACACACATAGACCATATTCACACACTTACATCGCATAAACACCCTAACCACGTCTCCTTGTTCACACTAGAAACAACATTGCCACCATTGGCACCGCACTTCCCCTAGAAATCCGCCTATACTCTAGCAGATGGGTGGCCACAAGATTTCAATGAGAAGAAATTGAATCTACAACCCATTGTGTCAGCATTAGTGCTGATCAAATCTTGAGTGGTAGAGAGAGAATTTTAGACCATTTGATTTTTGCTACCTTGGATGGTGTTGGCTAGGCAGCATTGTAATGCTGGTAATCTATGTTGATATTGGCATTTAGCACAAGAATTGGGATTTTCATGAAATCCTCTTTTGTGACCCACATGGAATGTGAAAAGGAACCTGAACACTTTTCATTACTATTTAGGCACGATTTATATACTATTTATGCACTATTTATTATTGTTTACTACTATTTATGAACTATTCACTATTGTTCAAATACTGTTTATGCGATAAATTATTCATGTGCAAGTTGTTTTGATGAGATTTATGCATCTAGAACTCAAATTTTGGTGATTAAATAGTCATTTTTTATGGTTTTGAATGTTCTGGATTCAATAGATGGATCAGATTACCCAAAAGATGGCTAAATTATGAGATACAAGTGAATAACTATGAAAAGATAAATTTTTATGCAATTAAAACATTTAATGCATAAACTAAATTATTGACATTGATTTCATCCAGCGACAACACAATATTTAAGGTCATGCATTTACATTATGTATATTATGCACATGCACTTACGCATTATTTATGTCTAGTTATATATTCTTGATAACATTTGACTTACGAGGTTTGATTATTTGAATGTTCTATTTAATTGCATGTCAATTATTATCTATATTTTTTGTTGATTAGATGATATTCATGGTATGTTTCATGTATGTGAATGTGGCTTATAAGATTAAGGCCTTAGATATTTATGTGGACCACAACCAACTCTTTTGAGTAGAGAGTCTGGTAAATGAACCATAAAATGAAATTAGTGGTTGCAAATTTGGAGGATATAATTTTATTTAGGTGCTTATGAAATAATTTATTTATTTTATTATTGAGTAAAGATCCAAAATAATACTTTAATCAAAGGTGGTGTGGCATCCCATTTATTTATTTAGTTTGGTAGAATGTATTATGATTTGTTAAAAGTTTTAATCCTTTGTATGTATTGTTTTTAAATCCTTATAAGGGGATGTATTTCACACCAAATTTGAAATCATTGAATTATTTTGACATGAGCACTAGAAAGCCTCCTATGTGGAATGGATATATTGTGGAAGGAATGTCTATGTGAATGTGATTGATTATTAGTGAATTGATTCCATTTTGTGGATGGTAGGAATAGTTCCCATATTTTATTTCAAGTAAGATAGACTTTTTTCATTTACATGATGGGAGATGATTATTAGCATTCTAAATTCAACATTTTCAATCTTATTATCTGAGTGAAATTTTTTTAAGGCCTACTTGGAATTAAAATAAAATATTATTTTAGATATATACCTAATTGAGTCTCCCATTGAGTGTAGTGAAACATGGCCTCAAAGAGCATCATAGAAAAACTTGTTAAGGGTGAGAAGTTAGATGGAAATAACTATGACATGTGGCATAGGAACATTCAGTAACTTCTCAATGAGCAAGAGTTGCTCGATAATCTAACAAATCAATGGTCCAACCCAACGAAGGTACCACAACTCAACATTGACATGACCAATAAGCCTAAGAGGCAAGGTATAAAAGGATTGCAATGCTGCTTTACCTTATTACGTTGCATGCATGATGATTTGATTAGGGAATTTGAGCATTTGCCTACTGTTAAAGAGATGTGGGATTAATTGATAATAAAATATGGTGGGACAATAGCAACTAGGTTGTATGTCTTGCCAATGAAGTTCAATCAATATGTGATGTATACTCAACATTCAATGTTTGAGCATCTTAGGGTGATGTCAGCTATGATTAAGGAAATGAAAGCAACTAGTAATGATCTCAGAAATGAGCCACAAGTTCCAATGGTTATTAGATCCCTACCTAACCTCTGTGGAGTCAGGTGAAACTTGTGCTCACGCACAATGAGGGAATTCAAATTTTTTCTAGTATATCCTGTCACCTAGAACTTGAAGCGAAGTGTATAGACACAACTCTTGTTACTCAAATTGGGCAGCGTAGGGGAAATTGGCCCCAATGCAAAAGTCAATATTAAGGAGATTGATAAGGAATGACAAAGAAGCAAATTTCTCAAAATAAGAAAATCATCAAGCATCATAAAGGAAAGTGTGCTGGAGTAAAAGATAAAGCTAAACTCAAATGCGACAATTGTGGACAAAAAGGTCATTTTACTCAGGAATGTTCTGAGTAGAAAAATGTACGTCCTAACCTTGTTCCAATAAAAGTTTTAGACTATTCACATGTGTTTGTGTGGCTCATTCTTTCCATTGGTTGGACTGTAGATAGAAGAGCAACTAAACATGTAGCATGTGATCATGCTGGATTTATAGAACTCCATCGGGTTCCAGCATGTAGACATTATGTCATGGTGGGAAATGGAGAAAAAGAAGAGTGGAGCTTGTTTGTTCTAGTTGCACAATTGGTGCACTTTACTCCTGCATGATGTATTTCATGCACCCATGATCTGATTCAATCTACTTTCAGTTTTAGTACCTATGAAGTTAGGTTTTTTTTTTCAATTTAAGGACATGTGCTTGTCTATTACCATGATAAAACATTTTATTCTCATTTGAGAAATGATCTTTTTCATGCTTAACTTAAATACAAAATTTCATGGAGATTTTGTAACTTATGTTGGTCCTTTTTTCTCCTTTTTTTCTAATATTGTTTGAATCCATTAGATTACATGCTCAATTAGGACACATTGGGTAAGATAGGAGGAACAAATTAGCTAAAAAATGGCTTTTGGGATCTCTCACTAAAGTTAGCTTACCTATCTATTGTTGAACATATTATCGAGCTTGATTTTGATGATGAACATTCTTAACCAAGTATGTTTTGATGATGAGTAAAGGCATAAGTGAAACACGAAGGTACTAACAATTTATTCTCAAGTATATTGCAAAAATATTAACTCATAATGAACTTGAGAATAACATTCATAATGATAAAAGGAAGACACAAAGAAATGCTCTTTTAAGATTAAGTATATAAATATACTTAAAACAAGAAATAGAAATTCTGAAGTTTTGAAGACACCCTTTGGAGCCAACAGTAACACCCTCAGAGTTATATCAACATGTTTTGGAGTAGAATGGAAAACTTTGGAATCGTCACGACAAGTTTGGAGTTAATCAAGAATCTTCGGAGTAGTCAGAGCATGTTTCACAGTAAATTGAAGAGCTTTAGAGTCATCATAGCAAAGCTTTGGAGAAGTCACAGCATACATCAGAGTCTTCACAATGACCTTTGGAGTAAAATAAAATAAAATACTTAGGAGTCATTACAAGTATGTTTCTGATTAGATAGACAAGCTTCAAAGATAATTGGAAAGCTTTAGAGAAAGCCCAAGACAAGCTTCGGAATCCTCACAGTGTGTTTCAGAGTCATCACAAGCACACTTCAGAGTCTTTTTTCAAAGCTTCGACAAGTCACAATGCACTTTAAAATAATCAAGAAAGCTTCAGAATCGTCAAGTATGCTTTGGAGTAGTCATAGAAGTTTTGTAGTTATCATAGTACACTTCAGAAATAACAGGACAAGCTTTGGAGATAATCAGCTACACTTTAGAGTAACTAGATATGCTTCAGAGAACTTAGAGTCATGTTTCAAAGTAAATTTGAACAAGCTTCAGAGTAAATAAACACACTTTGAAGTTCTCAAACCCTCACTTCAGAGACAATGACCAAGCTTCGGAGATATTAAACAATACTTCGGAGTCATCTTTTTGAAGCATTAAAAGTTCAGAAAATCTAAACTTCTTTCTACAAAAGATTGTCATAACTAAGAAGGCTTACTATTATTTTTGAGAATCTAAAGAAAAATAAATCAAATCATTCAAAATCTTTTAAGACATCAACTATTCACTCATCTCTTCAGAGTAACTAAAGAAGCAACTTCGGAACACCTCTGCCAAAAGTGAATGTTGAGAAAAGTCAGCAACAAAGTAGTAGACTGATACCAAAATGTAGCCAAGTCAGATGTCAGACAAGATATAAGGTAAAGAAAAATATTTTCGAATGTTTTGAATGTCTACAACGGAAAAATCTCTCTTAACCTATAAAAGAGAAATTCAAAAGCAAAAGAAAACCAACTCTTGAATATCACTAATCATTGCTGAAAATACAAAGAACATTCAAAATTTTCTTCAAAGTTCAACTCCAATGACTGCATCTTTTTCAGAAGCTCTCAAAGTCTAAATTGCTTCTCAATCAAGGAGATTGAATCTTTTACTCGCATTTGCTTATTCATTTACTGAAAGTTAAGAATTTTATGTAGAAATCTACCTAAGTAAGAGACATTAATCTGTACACTTCGTTTTAGTATTTGAAACACAAGCAGAGTGCTTAGTGTTTATGTATTGAGATAAGTAAGTAGGGAACTTGCTGTAAGGGTATAAGTTTGTTAGTGAGCCTTGAAAACTAACAGGTTGTGAAAGTTTCTAGTTAGCTTGAAAAACTAATAAGTTGGTTGGTGAGCTTGTTGTAAAACCAATATATATTTGATTAGATTGATCAAGGTATTAGTGGAACCTGAGTTCAGTAGAGGAGACTAACTCAGATAAGTGGAGTAGTAATCCAGAAAGGGCGAAACCACTATAAAAATTTTGTGTTGTGTTGTGCAATCTGTTTTACTTATTTATTCAACACTTTAATCATTGATTTGGCAAAAAAATTTTAAAGCTCAATTCATCCACCCTCTTGAGCTACCATTGTATGAGGAACCAATAAGTGGTATTAGAGTAGGCTTCACCAGTTAAATCTCGATTAACTGTATATTAACTTGTGAAGAGATTCAAATGGCTGGTACGTTCCACAATACATCTGCTAATGGATAATCCACTTCCAAACTCCCTCTATTTGATGGAACAAATTATGGGTATTGGAAAATGAGAATGCAAAATTTTTTAACTACCACAGATTACCAATTATAGCTTATAGCAAAAAATAGAAAGAATATTACCAACACTGAAGATAAATACACCGTAGAAGATATATAAGTAGTAGAACGTGATGCTAAGGCGAAGAACTACCTCTACTGTGATTTAACATCTTCTGAGTTTGAAAAGATTTCTGCATGTGATTTAGCTTAGGAAATCTTGGATAATCTCAAAGTAGCACATAAAGGTACAAACTAGGGAAAAGATACTAAAATAAATCTTCTAGTGCAAGAATATGAAGCCTTCTCTATGAAGGAATCAGAAAATATTTTTGAAATGTTTGGAAGATTTTAGAAAATCACTAACAGCTTGAAGAACTTAGGAGAAAAATATGAAGAGACCAAACCAGTAAAGAAAATCTTGAGATCTTTGCCAAGACACTAGATGCCTAAAGTGACTGCTATACAGGAAGTGAAAGATCTAACAAAGGTGACAATAGAAGAACAAAGGATCACTCATGACCCATTAAGTACTGATGAAACAAAAAGCACCAGACGAAGTCAAAGGTAAGAAAACAATAGCTCTACAAGCATAATCTAAAAATGAAGAAATCTTCAGAAGATACCTCAACCACTAAAGATGAAGAGGATATGGCTATGATAATTAGAAGATTTAAAAACATGTTCAAGAAGAAAAAATTTGGAAACAATACCAATAAATTCAAAAGTAAAGATAAGAAAAAGGAAGTCCCAATCTATTAAAACTGTAGGAAGACTAGGCATATGAAATTTGACTACCCAGAGCCAGATAAAAGCATGGAGATAAGAAGAAAATGTATAACTCTTACTTTGACAAAAAGAATATTTCTAATAGGAGGAAATTTGGAAAGAAGAAGAAAGCTATGGCTATATGAGAAATGCTGGAAAACATGATGCAAGAAAGCTCGAGTGAAGAGGAAGAAGAAAATAAAGCTCAATTTAGCTCACTCAGCTCCAAAGAAAAGGATCAAGAAGAACATCATATAGGAATAAACTTCATGGATACAGGAATAAACTTCATGGCTATCCACAATGATGAGGTAAATTCAAAACGTGAAATTTTTTATATTGAAGAATTGTTAGAAGAACTGTATTCAGATTTCAAAACATTAAAAACTAAGTACAAGGAAACCAAAAGAGAACTTACAATAATAATTGATAAATGCTCTAAATTAAAATAAGAAAATAATTATTTCAAAACTGATCAGACTATCAATATAGAAATTGAGCAAATTAAAGCAAAAAATCATGCTCTAAGAAAAACCTTGACTACTACCTTATTTAAACTTAAAATAAAGAAAGATATAGGAAACCAAAGAAAGAAAAATCATAAAAGAAAATCAAGACCCAAACAGAATATGATTTGGATCCCTAAGATAGTTGTTAAAGTAGTAAATACAACTATATATCCAGAAAATAGATTAGTAGCATCTAAAAAACAATGGGTACCAAAATATTTCGCTACTAACCCACCTGGACCCATTCCTAAATGGGTACTAAAAATTATAGCTTAGTTTCATTACTGCAAGCCACAGAGAATAACAAGTTGTACATTGATAGTGGTTGCTCAAGATACATGACAGGAGAAAGGGAGCTATTCATAGAACTAAAATCTAAAAATGGAGGAACAGTTACCTTTGGAGATAATGGGAAAGGTACAACGGTTGGAATTGGTAAAATTGGCCAACCTCCCTCTATTACAATTTCAAATGTTTTATTGGTAGAGGGATTAAAATACAATCTTTTAAGTCAATTTTGTGATAATGGTTACAAAGTTATATTTGAATCTCATAATTGCTCAGTTTTAGATGGTTCAAATTCAGTTGTAGTATATGGAAAGAGACATAAAAATGTGTATTTGATGGATTTATGTGATATCCAAGGCAAAGGTCTTGTTATAAATGAAAATAACCCATGTTATGGCATAGAAGACTAGGACATGCCAACAAGAATCTGATCGAAAGACTATATAATAAAGATCTAGTTGTTGGCTTACCAAAACTCAAATTTGATAATAAATTGTGTAATACTTGCATGAAAGGCAAGCAAGAAAAAGAATCATTCAAATCAAACAAAGAAGTATACACAACCAAACCTCTTCAGTTGCTACATATGGATTTAGTTAGACTAACAAGAATAAGAAGCCTTGGAGGGAAACATTACGCATATGTCATTATAGATGACTTAAGTAGATTTAACTGGGTAATGTTTCTAACATCCAAAGATGAAGCTTTTTCATTCTTTGAGGTATTTTCCAAATGTGTACAGAATAAACAAATCTCTCATATAATTGCCATAAGGAGTGATCATGGTGGAGAGTTTAGAAACTATAGATTCATTGATTTCTGTAAAAGCAATAGAATTCTTCAAACTTTCTCAGCACCAAGAACACTCCAACAAAATAGAGTAGCTGAAAGGAAAAATAGATCCTTGTAAGAGATGGCAAGGACAATGTTAAGTGAATACGGCCACCCACAGTATTTTTGGGCTAAAGCAATGAACATAGCATGTTATATTATTAACATAATCTTTGCTAGATCCATACTCAACAAAACTCCATTTGAATTATACTATGGTAAGAAACCAAATATTTTATATTTTCATACTTTTGATTATAAGTGCTTTATTCTTAACAATGGCAAAGAAAACCTTGGAAAATTTGAAAACAAACCTGATGAAGACATCTTCCTTAGTTATTCCATTGTTAGTAAGTCATTTAGAGTCTATAATCTAAAAAGTAAAAATACTAATTTCTCCAGGAGGATAAGTGATTTTGATGATGAGACAGGTGAACTAATAACCTCAGTTGAGAAAATAAAAATACAAGACAAAGAAGGAGAACCTCCTCAATCAAAAACACAGATGGATGAAGGAGAAACAGATAATAGACCATCCATCAGTGAGGTAAACAATGAAGGTAAGAATATTTTTTCCAAATATTAGAGATTCACGCATGATCACCATGAAAGTTAGATAAATGGTGATGTACATGACAAAGTTAGAACTAGATCTTCTTATCACCAAATATGTGGCAATTTTGCTTTCATTTCTCAATTAGAACTAACTTGCATAGAACAGGCTTTAGAAGATGAAAACTGGATTTCAGCTATACAAGAAGAATTAGACCAATTCAAAAGAAATAATGTGTGGACTATTGTTCCAAGACCAAATCATCAATCTGCTATAGGAATTAAATGGGTCTTTATGAACAAACTAGATGAATCTGGAATTGTAGTAAGAAATAAAGCAAGATTAGTGGCAAAAGGGTACTGTTAAGAGGAAAGTATTGATTTTGAAAATTTATGCTCTTGTTGCAAGAATTGGAGTCATTAGAATGCTTCTTGCATTTACATCCTGTATGAATTTTAATTTATGCCAGATGGATGTAAAGAGTGCATTCACAAATGGATTTATTAATGAAGAGGTCTGTGTAGAACAACCACCTGGGTTTGAAGATCCTCATAACCCAGATCATGTATTCAAACTTTAGAAAGCCCTCTATGGTTTAAAACAGGCTCCTAGAGCTTGGTATGAAAGTTTAAGCAAATTTTGCATTGAGAAAGGTTTTTCAAGAGGTAAAGTTGATACTACTCTTTTCATTAAGCATGCAAAAAAAGATATTCTCATAGTTCAAGTATATGTTGATGATATAGTATTTGATGCAACTACTAAAAATCTTTTCAAAGAATTTTCTAAGACAATGCAAGGACAATTTGAAATGAGTATGATGGGTGAACTCAACTTCTTCTTGGGACTACAAATTATGAAGATGAAAAAAGAAATCTTCATTCACCAAGTCAAATACACAAAAGAATTGCTAAAGAAATTCAACATTGAAGATGGAAAAAGGTATGGGACGCCAATGAGTACTTCAATAAAAATGGACAAAGATGAAAGTGGTAAGAAAACTTGACATAATGTTTAGTGCATGCATGTGTGCTAGATTCCAATCAGAACCAAAAGAGTCACATCATATTACTGTAAAATGAATATTTAGATATCTTTTAGATACACCTAACCTTGGATTATGGTATCCAAAAGGTTTAGATTTTAATTTAATAGGTTACTCATATGCAAATTTTTCTATAGATAAAGTAGATAGAAAGAGTAGCTCAGGATCTTGCCAATTTCTAGGAAGCATGATTATCTCATGGTTTTCTAAGAAATAAACATCAGTTGCATTATTAACTACTGAGGTTGAATAGGTAGCAGTAGGTAGTTGTTGTGCACAGATCCTATGGATAAAACTGTAATTAAAAGACTTTGGCCTTAACTTTTTCATATACCTATCAGATGTGACAACACTAGTGCTATAAATCTGACCAAGAATCCAGTTCTACATTCTAGAACTAAGCATACAGAAATCAGGTATCATTTTATTAGGGACCATGTTCAAAACCATGACATTAGCTTAGAATTTATCCCAACAGAAAATTAGCTAGCAAATATTTTCACAAAACCATTACTAGAAGAAAGATTTAACATGATAAGAAGTGAACTAGGCGTTCTAGATCCTAATGCATAAAATGCTTAATTTATCAAACAAATTAGCCATTCTATGTTCTCATCTATGCAAAACAAAAAATGAAATAAATTCAAATCTTTCATACTCCAAGAAATATACAAATACATAGTTAATTATCTATCTTGATAATAATTTCTAAATAAACATGAATTAATAATTAATATATATAACTTAAAACTCACAACTCCCAAAAAATTCCATCTTACAAAGTTTTGGAGTTAAGTCAGATTTTGGACTTTGGAGTCTCCGAAGCCCCAAACAAAAGTCTCCAAAGGCCCAAACAAAAGCATCCTAAGATCGGCAAAGGCCTTCGAAGCAATGCTTTGGAATATCCAAAATCACAAATTAAATCATCTCCTCCAAAGGATCTCTTTCGGAGTATCCAAAGTCAAAACATGTTAGTATTTTGGAGATCTTTTTATATCTATCAATCTAATCCAAAGGCACTCAAGTGCCTGAAAATTCTCTAAAAGCTAAAACCCTTCTTCTCCGAACTCTCGAAACCCCTCCTTCAGATAAGACATTCCATCTTCCCACCTCTTTTATATCTAAGTCACAACTCTCGTTGACCACCTTCCCACCTTCTCTAACTTCACTCCCAAAAATCAAATTTCCTTTCCAAAAACCTAGAACTTTCTATCAAAATGGCGAGAATGAAAGGTGCAAAAACTAAGAGAAATGAAAGGGGAAATTCTCCATAGAAAATAGCAACCAAGAAGGCAAGACAGGAAACTTATATGCTAGAGGTAATCTTTCTAAATAGTTCATATTATTATTCTAGATTCACAAAAAATATGAGGACAAAAGGATAATCAAAGGAAAAATATTCAATTTTGGAGCCTTTGATATGGAATTAGAGGTATCTGAATGGTTAGGCTACCAAGGCCAGAATGCTTATGTGAGTTATAGCAATAGTCTATATCCGAGACTGGTAAGGGCAATGATCTGTAATCTCAACACTAGAATAGAAATATTGTGGTTAGGAGGAACAAAAATTGAACTATCCCAAAAGAATTTAAGAAACTGTTTGAATCTCTCTGAAGAAGAAGAGGAGATTGTATGGCCCTTAAGAGTAATGTTATTCTCAAACTTAGCAGAAACTGAGATAGATGAAAAGGAGAATTATCTGCATGCTAGTCACTTGAATGTAAATCTTAGGCTAGCATATCTCATTATTATGGACAATGTATATCCAAGAAGAGGAGCTGCAGGAGATATATCTTAGAAAGATGCCAGAATCATATGGGCATTGAAGAATAGAAGAAAGCTAAATTTAGCTAGACTAATGATAGATCACATTCACTTCATCAAGATCACCACAAGGTTTTCTTACCTTATGGAATGACTTTGACCAAGCTAATCAAGGAAGTGAGAGTAGATATCTCAAATGAGAATGAAGAGCCTCTAAGAAACATAGACAATTGGATGTGAAAGCTATGAAAAGAATGGGCTTTAAGCAAACTACACAATGTTAGATCTCTGAAAAACCAAGAAGAGTAAATCAATTGAAAGGATTCAGACCTAATGAAAGTCTAGAAAGTGAAGATGTTATAAAACAAAGGCAAGAACTCTCCTCACATGGAGAAGGAGGAACTAAAAGACAGGACTTCATAAGTCTACCAGCAGAAACAAGAGAGGAAGCCTCAGTAGAGAAGAACAAATCAAAGCTGAGAGAATAGAAGAAGTTCTAAGAGAGGAACAAAGAATAAACATAGAAGATATTATAGAAGAAATTTTGAAAGAGAATGTACATGAAGAAACAATAGCAGTAGACATGCCATCATACACTCAAATCAGATCCCCTTCACCCATTAGACCCACTCACACTCACCAACCATCCACCTCATCAATTCCCACTCCACAACCTATCTCAAAGGACCTAGAGGATAGAATAACCATGATTGAACACTTCATTCAACCTTAGCCCTCCAAATGAATAGAATTGATCATAATCTTTCAACTGCCATGTCATCTATGATCCTAAGGGCTGACAAGATTGACCAGTGACTTGATTCTCTACAAGTTCTAGCAGAATCATTCAAAGATCAAACCTGTCACTCCCATTTCACTCCACCTCAAACTCACTTACCATCAACTCCACATCACTCATCACTAGTCAAAAATAACTTGCCAATAACAGTGATATCTTCACCTTCACCTCTTCATCCATCATCATCATCTATTATTCTAGAGGTTGTTCAACCTGAGAGACAACCTCGTCCAACACAACCTTTGTCAATTCCTAACGCTGAAAACCTCTCCAATCTTCCAAAGGATTATCTTACCAATCCTCATAGAGCGATTGTTAGACATGAAAAGTATCCCATCATAGTACCTTTACCTAGAGTTTATTATCTTCCTCCAGAACCATCCATCTCTTTAGACTGGGCTTGGATGGATTGCATTAGATCTGGAGAAGTAATCCCTGAATAGATTGTGAATGGAACACACCCTCAATTCGTTTAGAGTGGAGAAGACCTCCCACTCCTCCAAAAACCCCACCACAAAATCCTTCACACTCTCCTCCAATAGTTATTGATGATAATCCTAATTTTCTCCTTAGTATATCCAATCTAATCAGGATGACAGAATCAAAGTTTAGAATCAAGTTAGCAATCAATTCTGAAGTTGTTAGGATGTTTCTTTCTCAAGATATCCATATACATCATCAATAATATCCATTCTCTGAACTTGAGGATCCTAACATTCTTCATAGGATTCTACTCCTTCCTGATCCTCCATTGACTTCAAAGAACCATAAAATTCACATTCCTGATAAAGAGTCGATTCTTCAAGATTACTTTGAGAAACTTCTTAAAATACTTCCAATGTCAAAACCTCTTAGAAAATAGTTTCCATCTCCCTCAAGTCCTCATAAAATCTTTATTATTACTAAGGAAGAATTCACTTTCTACAACAATGCTAACTTGGAGACCATTACTGACAATCTGCTCTCCCATATCCTTAGATGAATGATCCTTCTATCCAAGAAAAGATACGGTATATACAACCTCCACCATGGTGTCAACCTCTTCCACTACCTTCTTCACTTTCTTCCAAAACCAAAAAACAACCTTCTTCCACTACCAAAACCAAAAACTCATCTGCTATCCCAAAACCAAAATTATCACCTTCTTCATTATAGCCATCCACTTCAAAACCAAAAAGGAAGCCTCGAATTTTCACCTCCCAAAGAACACAAAAAGGCTCCTTTTGAAAGAATAACCATGTCCTATCAGGAGTACGTAACTAGGATGAATGCAAACTTAAAGGCTCTTATAAAAGGGACCCCTATAGCATTTTCTGAGCTGCAAGATCCAAAGTTTTGAGAAAGAATAGATTTCATCTATGTTCATAGTTGTGGAACTATAGCTTATACACATGAACCTCCTATGGCAGTTCTAAAAGATCCATTTTTATTCAATCTTCTCCACCAAAAAAGGCTAGAACATCCAAGCACTCTCCCTAAAATGTGATATAAACTAAAATGATATATGCATTTATAAGATGGTATGTAAATGAAAATTTCTATGACATATAATTAAAATAATATGCATCAATTCAGGGGAAGCTACACAAAATTGGTCAATAGAAATCTTTATGAAATATCTGCAAAATAAGTTGCTTTAAATTTATTATTAAACAAGCATTGAAAGGTATATCACCTACGTTTTTGTCATCATCAAAAAGAGGAAGAATGTTGAACATATTATCTAGCTTGATTTTAATGACAAACATTCTTAACCAAGTATGTTTTAATGATGAGCAAAGACATAAGTGAAACATTAAGGTACTAACATTCTATTCTCAAGTATGTCGTAAAAATATTAACTCATACTCAACTTGAGAATAACATTCATGATGATAAAAACAAGACACAAAGTAAATTCTCTTTTAAAATTAAGTATATAAATTTTGTATATAATTAAAATAAGAAAACAAAAATTATGAAGTCTTGAAGATGCCCTTCGGAGCCAATAGTAACAACCTCGGAGTTATCGCAACATGATTCAGAGTAAAATGGAAAGCTTCGAAATTGTCACAATAAGTTCTGAGTTAACCAAGAATCTTTGGAGTAGTCATAACATGTTTTAAAGTAAATTGAAGAGATTTAGAGTCATCATAGCAAAGCTTTGGACAAGTCACAACATATGTCAGAGTCTTCATAACGAGCTTTGGAGTAAAATAAAATAAAATACTGAGGAGTCATTATAAGTATGTTTCGGACTAGATAGATAAGCTTCAGAGATAATTGGAAAGCTTCAGAGAAAGCCCATGATAAGCTTTGGAATCCTCATAGTGCATTTTGGAGTTATCATAAGCACACTTCGAAGTCTTTTTTCAAAGCTTCGACAAATCAAAACATACTTTGGAATAATCAAGAAAGCTTCAAAATCGTCAAGTATGCTTTGGAGTAGTCATAGAAGTTTTGGAGCTATCACAGTACACTTTGGAAATAACAAGACAAGCTTCAGAGATAATCAACTATGCTTTGGAGAACTTACAGTCATGTTTCAGAGTAAATTTGAATAAGCTTTGAAGTATATAGACCCACTTCAGAGTCCTTAAAGCCTCACTTCGGAGACAATGACCAAGCTTCGGAGATATTAAATAATACTTCAGAGTCATCTTTTTGAAGCATTAAAAGTTCAAAAAATCTAAACTTCTTTCTACAAAGGATTGTCTTAACTAAGAAGGCTTACTATTATTTTTGAGAATCTGAAGAAAAATAAATCAAATCATCCAAAATCATTCAAGACATCAACTATTCACTCATCTCTTCAGAGTAACTGAAGAAACAACTTCGGAACACCTCTGCCAAAAGTGAATGTTGAGAAAAGTCAGCAACAAAGTAGCAGACCGATACCAAAATATAATAAAGTCAAGTATCAGACAAAATATAAGGTAAAGAAAAATATTTTTGAATGTTTGAATGTCTACCAAAGTCAGCAATGGAAAAATCTCTCTTAACCGATAAAAGAGAGATTGAGAAGAAAAAAAACCAAGTCTTAAATATCACTGATCATTGCTAAAAATATGAAGAGCATTCAAAATCTTCCTTCAAAGTTCAACTCCAATGGCTACTTCTCTATCAGAAGCTCTCAAAGTCTAAATCACTTCTCAATCAAGGAGTTTGAATCTTTTACTCTCATTTACTTATTCATTTACTAAAAGTTCATAATAATATGTACAAATCTATCTGAGTAAGAGACATCAATCTGGACACTTCATTTTAGTATTTGGAACACCAAGCAGAGTGCTTGGTGTTTATGTATTGAGATAAGCAAGTAGGGAACTTGCTAAAAGGGTATAAGTTTGTTAGTGAGCTTTGAAAACCAACAAGTTGTGATAGTTTCTGGTTAGCTTGGAAAACCAGTAAGTTGGTTGGTGAGCTTGTTGTAAAACCAATGTATATTTGATTAGGTTGATTAAGGTATTAGTGGAGACTGAGTTTAGTAGAGGAGACTAACTCAGAGAAGTAGAGTAGGAACGCAAAAAGGGCCAAACTACTATAAAAATCTTGTGTTGTGTGTTGTGCAATCTATCTTACTTATTCATTTAGCACTTTAGTCATTTGATTTGGCCAAAAACTTTTAAAGCTTAATTCATCCCCCCTTCTTGAGCTACCATTGTATAAGGGACCAACATTTGTGAGCCTTATTTGGCAAGCAAAGCATGCAAAAAGCCTTTTGCTAAGGCAATAAAGGCCCCTTATCCTCTAAAATTAATTAATTTAATATTTATAGACTTATGAATGTTAAAGCACATCATTGTACATCTTATTTTATAATATTCATAGATGAATGTTGATGTTATGGCTTAGTATATCTGCTATCACATATATCCAAAGCTTTAATTTATTTTAAGTACTTTGTCATAGAGGTAGAAAATTAGTACTGATAGAGGATGAGAATATTTGTCTGACTAGTTCAAAGAATATTGGGAAGCAAAAGGGATAAAGAAGGCACTTAACAATTCCAAATACTCCATAACAAAATGGTGTTGAGAGCGAAGGAATCGTGCTCTTTTAGAGATGGTCAGATGGATGATGTCTCATGTCGATCTCCTGATTAGTTTCTGGAGAGAAACACTTTTGATTGTTGTCTACATCTTTAATAGAGTGCCTTAAAAATCAGTTTCTACCACTCCATCTAAGTTATGGAACAATAAAAAGCTTAGAATGTGCAGGATAGGTTCACTATTGTTTCCACAAACAAGGGCCTAAAGCTAATAAGAGTATCTTTATAAGGTATTCTGAACACACAAAAGGTTTTGTGATATAGTGAACACTCGGATAGCAAATTAACTGGGATTGAATTATGTGATCTGGACTCCATAGAAAATGATTTCCCATGTGTTGGTGAAGTTAAGAAATATCTTAGACTTTATAAGTTGCAAGATGCTCAAAATGATGCATCCTTATCTCATAGGCAAGAGGATAAAACACGATATCATCCAATGATGGTTGTAGATAGTGGGACCGACATCTTGCAAAGTGGGAGTGTATCATCACATGATTTACTAAATCCACAAATACAAAGAAACAAACATGGAATATCTCTCCATCATTACTTTAAAATTGAAGGAGAGTCCTTCATGAGTATTGTTGAGGATGATGGTGAGCCAACTTCTTTTGATGAGGTTATAAAATCATCTACCTCTGATAAATGGCTAAATGATTTGCAAGAAAAAGTGACTTCAATGGCTAGAAATAATGCATGGGAATCTATTGTCTTTTTTAGTTAAGATGAAAGACTTGAGTCTTGGGTTAGGTAGATTATATTCTTGGGATAAAGTTCTTGAGGGATCTCTTTAAGAGACTCTTCAGTTTGTCTCAAAAAACTTACATAAAAGAAATTTTAAAGCAACTTCACATGCATTATGCAGAGCCTATCGATACTCTAATGGAAAATGGCCCAGTTCTTAGCATTGAACAATGTTCTAAAATAAAAAAAGAAAAGATGCTAATGGCTGAGGTGCCACATGCAAGCACTGCCGGTAGCCTAATGTATGCTTTTATTCTTTGAGGTGCAACTATCTCCTGGTGTAGTATGAAACAAAGATGTATTTTCTTATCCAAGATGGAGTTAGAATTTGTATCATGTTTAACTATAGTACAAGAGGCAATATATTTGCTTAGAATTTGATGCATTCTCGATTAATGAAATAAGTTTTCATTTGTGAGTTTTGAGGCAGATATCTAAATCTAAGAAATGATGTCACTAGGATTTAGATCAATCTAATCACACTAGCAATCGCCCAAGCACTAAGATAGTGTGTAGGATGAGACATAAAAAATCATGAGTACCATGTGTACGTGGTCTCCTTGGCTCTACAAAAGTGAGCAAGGTTTGAACAATTTTCAGTGTTGCCTTAGTAAGACTAAGATGAGACTAGTTGTCTAGTTGAATATGGAGTAAGTCCACATTTTTATGTTGCCTGTAGAGTGGTAGATGGAGATTCATGTGTTAGAATCTCATATTAGATGCTCTAGGAGTAGCTGGATTAACATTTTTATGGTGTTAGAGCATGATAACCTAAGTGGAAGCTCCACTTTAGCATGCATATCACACTGTATGTGCCATAAATTGACTATATTAGGGAGTGACTGAATGGATCCCTGGTTCATCACTATGTGAGCTCTATGGACTTTTAATCCAAATTATACCCTTTATGACTGGGAACTATATCAAGAAGTTAAAACTTGATGTTCCTACTTTAGCATTTTATCCAAGAATCATGCATCATTTGATTTAAGGAAAAATCATTTAGTTTCACACTAAGAGTTTGTGACTCATTACCCGAGTGATTATATTGTATATGTTTCAATGTAATCATGGTACAAATGTGTTTGAATAACAACATGCTTTGTAATTAGATGTTGAACCTAAGTGTTTTTTTTATGATTAATAAACTTGCTAATGACTTGAATTAAGCAAATGATATGTTGTTGAGATTTTTGACTTTAGAAGAAAATTTTAGAGGACGCAAAAGTGTTCAAAGGGACATTTAGTGGCTTCAGAGGAAGCTTTAGAAGTTTGGAAGTTGCATCTTGAAGTTTCAAATGGATTATTCTGAATTTAGAGGAAAGAAGAAGTCTCATAGGAACATTTAGAAAGAAGAAGAAGTTTAATGAGAAAAAGAAGTTTTAGAAGAAGCATTCCATGCTTCAGAGCATCTTCAAAGTATGTTCAAAAGGAAGGAGAAGCTTAAGAGTATGTTCAGAAGGAAGTAGAAGCCTCAGAGTATGTTATGAGTATGCTTCAGATGAAACAAAAGCTTTAGAAGGAAAAAAGTAGTCATTGGAGATGTCAATTCCAAAAGGAACTTCAGAGGATGAAAGACTAACTTCAAATGATATAAAGTGCATTGCTAAAGTAAAGTTCAAACCACACCAAAGTTTAAAAGATCTGAAAGAAAGCTTAGAATTTCTAAAGTAATGCGACAATGGTAACTAACAAGGCAATCAACCTTTAGAAGTTCTGAAGTAAGCTTATAAGGCAAATTATGTTAAGTGTTAAAGATATAATCTAAAATAGTCAGAAAATTTCCAGAAGTAATCTTTAACAGCTAGAATGGATTTAGAACTTATAAATAGAAGTTCCAATGAAGAAGAAACAAACTCTTAAGTACATTTAACAAAGATCAATATGAAGAACTCAAGATTCCAGAAAGTCCAGTCGCTCCAACATGCTGTCAAGTTATAGAGTGTTCAAATCTGCATCTTTACATCTCAGGAAAGAATGAAAGCACCATGAGGTTTAATGTTTATCATTTATATTTGAGCTTAAATCTATGTACACTTAGCCCTAGTTAGAGGCAGTTTCTCATACACATTATATTTGAAGTGTTAGGTTACTAGGGAACTTTGAAAACCAATGTGTATGAGTTTTTGGTGAGCTCAGAGGAAAACTAGATTGTATGAGTTGTTGGTGAGCTCGTGGAAAACCAACATTATAAGAGTTGCTGGTGAGCTCGATAAAACTAGCTATGTATGAGTTCTTGGTGATCTCTGGAGACTAAGGGAGGTGTAATTTTACAGGTTATAATGAAACCTAAGGTTGGGGAAACCTTGGAGAGTGGAGTAGGTGCAAAAGGGGGATCAAACCACTATAATCCTTCTGTTCTTGTTGCTTTATATGCTTGTGTGCTTCCACTACATTCTATTTTCTGCACTTACATCCCATCTCACTTGGATTCTTGTTAGGCCATACAACCTGCATTTTGGGGCATAACAAGTGATATCAAAGTAGCACACTAAAATTGGGATTCATTGTTTTATCACTACCTTAGTGTGATTCCATATGACAAATAGTTTTGGTGGAATCAAGAAGACTCAATCATTTGTTAGACCTCCATATTTTGATGGGAGCATTATAGATATTGAAAATGAAGATGAAAAACCTTTTGATTATCAATAGTTATAAGTTGTAGAAGATAGTAGAAGAAGAAGTGGTGCTCTCCACTAAAGAGGAGAGTCAATAGACTAACCATGACATTAGAGCAGTTCAATTGAATATCAAAGCTAAGGATGCTCTCCCTCCTTTTGCTAAAGATATCCTCATATGAAATTGCTAAAACAATCTAAAACCATTTGCAAGTAGTTTATGAGAGGACAAGCCAAGTAAAAGAAGCTAGGATTAGTTTGTTTGTCCAAGAATATGAAGTGTTCTGCATGTTTAGTGATGAGTCTATTTTTGATATATTTTCAAGATTTTTCAGACGCACTAACAGCCTAAAAAGTTTGGGCCATGAGATTCCTTGTTCATAGCAGGTTAAAAGGATTTTAAAATTTCTTCCAAAGGATTGGATGCCTAAAGTCACAGCTATTGAAGAGGCCAAAGATTTGAACAAGCTCTCCATTGTAGAATTGATGGGGTCATTGATAAACCATGAAGTGTTGAAAAATTAGAAGGAAAGGAAGAAGATGAAGTTAGTTCTTGGCCATGGAAGTGTAGATTCTTCATGTAGTGAGGGGGAGGAAGAAGATGTAGAAATCATAAAAATCCTTTCTAGGAAGATTAGGAATCTACTGAAGAAGAAGAAAAAAACAATGTAAATGAAAACATAAATGGACAAGAAACATATTTATCTATAATTTTCTTACAATTAGAGCCATAATAGGAATAGAAGTAGTTATGAGAATGCAAAATGTCATATTTTATTCTCCTAATACTTCATCTTTTGCACCTATTTGATTCCTAAATATACTCAT
>JAYJMB010046751.1:0-30530 GCA_036873735.1 Pouteria campechiana
GGGATCGACCCTTGCATAAGCACACTAGACTATACATCGACCGTGCACTTGCGAGGTATTAAATTTGAGCCATCACTTATGTTCTCAATCCTAACAAGTGGTATCAGAGTGTGGTTTAAGAGATTTCAAGGTAGTGAGATCCAATGGGTGAAATTGGGAATGAGTTGCAAGTAGATCTACAAAATTAATTGTGGGTTATTAGCTTTGGAGATTGCAACACCCCTCTCTTAGGTGCTACCAAATTACTATTTAGAGGAGAATTGTAGCACCCAGAGTATTAATATTTGAGTAATTATATACTTGATAATTAGTATGACTATAAAGGGGATGATTTAAGATGAGGAGAAATTTGTTTCAGAATGAAATGATTCAAATGTATATGTGTTTTTTATGAGTTAAAGGAATTGTACAAGTTACATATATAGATGAGTGCATACATGGGGTAATTCGTAGTTAGTTAAGGGATATTATGATGCATTTTACATCCAAATTAAGGGGAAAAATCCATATTTAAGGAATACGAGAAAAAGCCATGAAATAAAGAGTTGAAAAATGAAGAAAATGGGGGGTAGCGGCGTGGGTGCCATGGTAGCCAAACAAGCACTACAGTGCCAAATTAAAAAGAGGGCATAGGCTATGTCAAACACTTTGGGTGCCGATCGACAGGTAAAGTTGGTGAATGAACTTTTTAATGTCGGTCCATTCCATTCTTTTCATTTTTCGTTCCATTTTCTGTCTCCCACACCTAAACCCTTGCCCTAGCTTCATTCATACTCAATTTCTTACCATTTTAGCAAGAAAATAAGATGATTTAGGCATGCGATTTATCAACCATGAACCTAAGCTCTAATTTTAAGACATTTGGATGGTGAAAGAATGAAGAAAACCCCATTTTTTACAATTGGAGGAAGTTACTTGGAATTTTTGGCTTGAAATCTCGTTCATGAGTGGAAGCCACACTTGGATTTTATGTTAAGCTAGGATTTCATGAATAGTAATTTTTGTGGGAAATCATAGAATTGCTGCAAGAATAATGGGGGAAATGAGTAAGTGGTTGGTTGTGGTGTTTTTGGAGTGAGTTGGGCATGAAAAATCACATTTTTGTTATGCTTCACACCCTACATGAACTATAAAAAGAGGAATTCATGTGTTAGGTGTCTAAGCAGTTAATTGAGTAAGTTAATGACCTAATTAACTTGTTTGTATGATTGATTATTGGTCCCGTCCTAAGGTATCTCAAGAGGGGGAGGGTGTGAATTGAGCTTTAAAAAATCTTGGCTAATATAAAACCAAAGTGCTATAACAATTGAGAAATGAATCATGTAGTATAGAGCACACAGATATTTTATAGTGGTTAAACATATCCCATATTTCTTTTGCTGAGCCACAAGCATAAATTTTTTTCAAACTCAAAAGTTTATATACAATAGAGGCTATTCTTAGCTTTAGCATATCTGTCTACTAATACAATATCTTCAGTAGTATATTTGTCTTCTATTTTTGTGATAGTCTTTCTATATTTGATGATTTGCCATAACTTATAGTCAGTGGCTATCAAAAAAAAATTTTAATACCCCTAGTTGGTGCCATAAAAAATGGGGGTTTGGTGGTTGACTATCCTTCAACTGTGGTGTTGTGGATAGTGTTGACCATAAAGATCACTTTAAGCAGTCAAAAATAACTGATAATCAAGGTTAACTATTGAAGCCTACTTTGATACCAATTGTTGGTCTTGTCCTAAGGTAGAGCTTTTAAAAATCTTGGCCAATATAAAACCAAAGTGCTATAATAATTGAGAAATGAATCGTGCAGCATAGAGCACACAGATGTTTTATAAAGGTTTGGCCCTCATCATGGTATCTACTCCTCTCTCAAAGTCAGTTTCACTTATTATACTCAGGTTCCACTAATTAATAGTTGGTTTTCCCAAGCTTACCAATGAACTCTTACACAAGTTGGTTTTTCAAAAGCTCACCAACAAATTTATACATAGGTTGGTTTTCCAAAAGCTCACCAACAAACTTATCCCAGTTGGTTTTCAAAGCTAACCAACAAACTTATCCACAGTCAACAGGCCCCTTGCTTGCCATCCTAATCAATGAAAAATGTATAATAGTAAATGCCTCCTACATAGGTTAAGTTTGTAGATAATTAAATGTAGCAAAAAATGTATAGCAATAAATATAAAGAATTTCAAACTCCCTTAAGTTGCTACAGAAAATAAGCTTTGAATGCAAATAGCTTTTTGGTGTTGTGGAGTTGGAAGAAAATTTAATGTCTGAAAGTCAATGCTCTTGCTTTTCTTTCCTTATTTTACTTAATGAATTCTTCTCTTTTTTGAAATGACCTTTGACTTCTTCTCTTTTTTGAAATGACCTTTCTTTACTTCTTTTATAGCTAAATTTGAATTCCGCCCATTGGAGAAGATGACGTTCATTTAATGCAAGCGAATCAAAAGGATTTTTTGTTTGTTGGAGCTTTCTCACAAGTTTTCATATCTGAGATCTGTTGAGCCATGTTTGGGTTAAGTTTTTGGACTTGCTTAACTCATTAAGCTAGAAACTAACTATTTTATCCATATCATAAAATGAACCATGATGTGTCTGGAATTAATTTCGAACTTGGACTGGTGCTTATCTTACAACTGACTTCTCTCTTTTATGTTTGGAAACAATTCTCCATGTCTAGATTTGAGTGGCCATCTCTTAAATTATTATTTCAGACTTGGATGAATCATTCGGCTTGCAATACCATGTTTGGTCATTTCTCAAGGTGAATTGCCATGTCTATAATTATAATTTCAAACTTAGATTACCGCTAGTTGCATTTTATTGCACGACTTGATCCTGGCTATGTCCAGATTTGAGTTTAGTAATTCTATCATCTTGGCGTCTTGTTCAGCAATGTCCAAACTTACTTTACCAATGCTTGTTCCTTTGCTTGAGTACAAAACTTAGATTTTTCTTCATTTTGAAGCCTTGATCTTTGTCTGACTTTGAGCACAAGTCTAAATGACTTTGACAATGTTTTTGAGGCATGTTTAGAAGTTGTTTCATGTACTGCTTCTTTAAAGTTTCAGTGTCATTACTTCTTATTTGAGCATTTATGTTTTCTTCTTTTATATATTTGTGGATCTTGTCTCTAATATAGTTTCGTATATGCTATCCACTTATGCTATTTCCCAAAAATATTACTAGAAGGAAGTTAAAAGTTATTTCATACCAACAGGATACATCATATCAATCTATAAATAGAGGGGGGAAAATCTCAATTAAATCATGACAACATCTTATGTCAATCACAAAAAAATATATATCCATTCATTATTTCTAATCATGGAAGTCTTATTAATATGACTGATATATACATATCAAACAAACAAGCATCACCAAAACTTCTTCAATTCATCACGCATTCAAGTTCAATTAAATTTTTATGGTTTGCTCTATTCTTGAATGATACAATGACATTATTACTTCAATTTGTACTGATCATTTAGATAAGACTTTCCTTTGGCTTTTCAAATTTCTACTATCTTTACCCATTATAGGGCCTTTTTTTATCCCTTTATGGCACATATATTCACATACAACTTGAATATATACATACATATTGTGCATACTCATGATGCATCTATTTCAACACAACTAACATATTCATACACAACTCGTATGCAATCGCACATCCTTACCATTGAGGAGCATTTGTATAGGATCAGTATTCATGTTCATGTTGTTTCATTCCATGATCATTCATAACCTTTCATTTCCAAACCTAATTGTGCCTCTTTATTTGCTAAGACATTTTCACACCATCCCCACAACCAGGATGTATTTGCCAATTTAACACACACAATTTTCCATAATTCACATTACTATTAAGGCACATCATTCTCATATCATAACTATGACAAACCTCATTACATTTTGCCTTATTACCAAGGCGTCCACAACCATATATCAATATCATTTTCCAATCATAAATTTACTAACCATACATTATCTATCTTTCATTCTATCTAGGATGTTTTATATGGGTCTTATTTTTGTTTGCCATCTAGACATCTCTATATCTGCCATCTAGGCCTCTACCCAACATGGGTGTCACCTCATATCTGGGCTATCCAGGCATCATAGCTAAGCCCCAGGCCATTCGGGCCTTTGTATCATCTCTGGCCATGCAGGCTATGCCTCCAAGGCATATCCAATCTGACCATTCACCATTTGGGTGTATCAAATCCGGCCATTCAGGCTATCATGCCATTTGGGCATATTTAATTAGGCCACATAGGCCACCCTTTCACTTTTTCAATGTATGATTAGTTATCCCTATAACCTCGGCTATAAAGGTGCTAGATTCATGGTAGCCCATTGTTACTGCCTATGATATCCTGCCATCATTACAGCTCAAAGATTTCAGTTTTGCCATCTCCATCTACTAAAGGACTCAGGTGTACTATTACCTTAGATATAATCATGATGGTTTTTCTAAGCTAACCACCAACTCATTTATTATACAATGATGGTTTTCACAAGCTAACCATCAACTAACTAGTTTCTACATGGGTGGTTTTCATGATCTTACCACCAACTTCGAATGGTTTTCACAAGCTTACAATTAACTCACTGGTTACTAAGCTTACCAACAAATTTACGGGTGGTTTTCATGAGCTTACCACCAACTCACTATACACTGGTGGTTTTCACAACCTTACCACCAACTCACTATACACTGATGGTTTTCACAACCTTACCACCAACTCACTATACAATTGTTTATTGACATCATATTTATGCTATCCAAACATGCTCCTATTCATTTCACATCATGTCTTGGCACCCATTTTTATTTTACATCACCCATAAGAAATTTCATATAGTTCATTAACATTCCATACTTCATTTCATAGAATCCATTATCTATCCATTATTACTTCAATACATGTGCAACTCAACTCATAATAATACTATTCATTCCACGCATTTAAACTGTACATGCCTTTACCATATCATTTCTTATTCAATCTCACACATTTTCAAAATTAACATTGCATACATCATGCATCATACTAGCATTAACACATCAATTCACAAACATCATGCTTAATCCATAGCATTTTAAATTTCATAACATTGCAATATGCATTCTTATCCCAATACATACATTCACGTCATTAACACATGAATATTTATCACAAATAAACACATTCTTTCAACATATGCACAACAATTCATTTTTACTAAAACACCGGTCTCATCAACCTACTTACTATTTGGACTCACCATATCATTAAATTCGCCTTTTAAAACCCTTTAACTGTTTTCATGTTCTCATAGGTTCAACAACATATACTGGCATGTCATTTTTTATTTCTTCCATCAACTATCAACTATTGCCATCATGGTTCTGGGCTCATCTCTCAACTTAAAATTATCACACAGAGAAGTTACTGGGCTTTGATACCATTTGTAATGCCCCACACCCCCACTGTATGCCTTTTGACCACACCACACCAGGGCCGATGCATGATGCTACCACTTCCCTTCTACTTAAGGGAAGTCCTCTCATAATCCCACTACTTACTTAATTTTAAGGGAAATTTCTACCAAAATTTTAGTAGAGTCTATCATGTATTTTTAGCATATAAACCTGTGCATACATTAAAAATCATCTAAAATTACATTTAACAATCATAAAACATTAACACAAACCCTAACACTTAGTCACACCCCAAAATCTGCTTCGCCCCATGATGGCAATATACATATGAAATAATTTACCTCCATTCACATTTACATGATGACATGCCAATCATTTTACAACATTATACATACCCAGAATATATCTCTATTTAAATTAATATAGTTTTGGATGAATCTACCTACAATACTAGAACTATAAATCTACTAGTTATATAAAGCATAATAAAATCATTATCTTGAAGCTCCCTTGCGAGACCTGTCCACTAAAAACATAAGAAGAAGGCATGAGTCCAGGCAAACTAGTAAGTAGGCAATTAGAAAACAATATTAAAATACAACAACATGCTCTAAAATAGAACATAACTAAAACCATCATACTGCAATCATATAATCATACAAATATAATCATGAGGCATATTCTAACCATTCCATTGTACATTCTATGCATTCAATCAGGTTTCTATCATACATCTTATATCATAAGCCATGCAGGCAATTAATATCAAATCGTGCCATTCTGGCACAACACATATTAATCCTACTTTGCCACTCTGGCACATCACCTCTATGCCATTTAGGCATCACCTATCCATTATAACTATGATATATAGTCATAACCCAATCCAAGTATGTTCCTATGAATTCTATCTACTCTTGGGATATTCACAATCCCTATTCATATACCTATAAGGGAATACTCACAATCTCTTATTCACACTTTTGTTTACTCATCAAAATACATATTCAAACATAATATATGATAGGGATATCACTTATCTCCCTTGAACGTTGATTACATCATATAATACACTTCTATATACAAATCTAATCTATAAATGGGATATCTACTATCTCCATCCATTCACATATGCTTGTACAAAGTATGGGATATTCACAATCCCCATTTAGTATTCTAATGAATTGGAAAAGAAGCCTACTTACCTTGAGTGAATCATCATACACTCCTCAAGCTCTATACCATTTCATCTTTCTCAAATTATCCTGTATAAAGCAACAATCTTATTCATTCAAGACAACTTTCCCTAATGCATATCAAGCAACCAATTACAACTTCTAGGAACTGTGCTTAGTCTTTAAAGATGTTCACATACTTTTTAAGTGTATAATGGCACTTTAACCTTATCATAAGATCTTCTAGCTTATGTACTTCCTTAATCATATTCATACACTTTATTAAATTGGAATATCATCTTTCTGATAGCAAATCATAATCAATTATATACCATTTCTCATTAACCCCTTTCATGAAATAGTCTATGAGCATCATTTGTTTACGATTTCCTTAACAACATGGGTTAGGGGATTTTTATTCCCAAATACACATCATGATTCATAACATATCCAACATCAAATTTACATTAATAACATGCTCATCATGCTTATAACTCAATTAAACCTGTCATAAGTATGCTTTTATGTGAAAGCCATATGCTTACTATTCATAAATGACTATTCCCAATAATACATCATGCATAATCACATTTTATCAATTCTAAATCATGTCATAATCATTGTAATCAAGTTATTAATCAAACCCCCTTATCAATTTACATAATTACATACTGATTTTACCCCTACGGTTACTGTTCATGGATGGGGTTAATGCATAATCATGATTTTTCATTTGAGAATTTTCTCCCTTTCTTCCTCTTTCCAACTGAAGAAACCCACCTCAGAGGCATGCTTGATCAATTCCATATTTAGACAAGGTGTATTTGTAACAAAATCCCCAAGGTTTATGGAGTGTCCAAGGATAGGGTATAAGGGGTAGGCTTGGGGAAGAAGAAGAAAAGAAAACGGCCAAGAAGAAAAACTGGACAACCCTACTTAACCCTGACGCTGACGCTATGGCATGGATTTCCACGATGCCAACACCACGACAGGATTTCCACGCTGCAACATGGAAGTCGCTACTCGTGCCTTGCCCTTGTACCCTTTTAAACCTTAATTTTCTACATTTTAAATTGTAAAATGGCTATGTTATACCTTAATAACAAAAATCAAACCATATGTTTTAATTAACACCATTTCATAACATGCTACACTCTTATCTTTCAATCATAATACTTCAAAATAAATTACATTCATATCCATCTTGAATTCCACCATAGAATGTAACACTCATTTTTAATACCCTAGGTCTTACAGACCTCCCTTCTTACAAAAAGTTTCAACCTTGAAACTTACAATATTGTTTATTCTTGTTATTTTCTTAAGTTTGCAATCCAAATCTTCAATCCATTTCATAGCTTATGAATCTATATCCACATGATACACCCCGCGAGTTGTGGCTTTTTGATCATATAACCTAATCATTCAAGAGTTATTTTGTGAATTACTTGCATGCATACTTATTTTAATAGTAACATATACACAATGCTTGTACCAACCTTGGCATTATAATTTATCATCACTTTAATCTCATATCAAACTTTCAATTATTGATTATCTCAATTGAAATTGTAAATCAAATGTGTCGAGTTACCTATTACCACTTGTTGACAATATTTCTCATATTGCCAACCTGTCTGATCATTCAATCAGTTTCATGAGAATTTACTCAAAGGAGGTTAACATGTGGTTTCATACTAATGGGATACTTCATATCAATCTATAAATAGAGGAAAACATCTCAATTAAATCATGATAGCATCTTATGTCAATCACAAATAAAAATATATCCATTCGTTATTTCTAATCATGGCAGTCTTATTTATCCGACTGATATATACATATCAAATAAACAGGCATCACCAAAATTTCTTCAATTCAGCACACATTCAAGTTCAATTAAATTTTCATGGTTTGCTCTACTCTTGAATAGTAAAATTATATTATTACTTCAATTTGTACTGATCATTTAGACAAGACTTTCCTTTGTCTTTTTCGAATTTCTACTATCTTTTCCCATTATGGGGCCTTTCTTTTATCCCTTTAAGGCACACATATTCACACACAACTCGAATACATATATACATATCATGCATACTCATGATGCACCAATTTCAATGCAACTAACATATTCATACACAACTCATATGCAACCTCACATCCTTACCCTTGAGGTGCACTTATATAGGATTAGTATTCATGTTCATATAGTTTCATTCCATGCTCATTCATAACCTTTCATTTCCTCACCTAATTGTGCCTTTTCATCTGCTAAGGAAATTTCACACCATCCCCACAATCGGGATGTATTTACTTATTTAACACACAAAATTTTCCGTAATTTGCCTTTCTATTAAGGCACATCATTCTCATATCATAACTATGACAAACCTCATTACATTTTGCCTTATTACTAAGTTGTAACACCCCGCACCCCTACCCTATGCATTATGACCACGCCACATAGGGGCTGATACAGAATGCTACCATTTCCCTTCTTCGTAAGGGAAATCTTTTCATAACCACATAATTTTCTTAATTCTAACGGAAACATCCTGCCTAAAATTTAGCAGATTCTACCCTAAATTATGGACATTTATGCCCGATATACATGTATAAAATCAATTAAGATTTACATTTATATAATCAAATGATAATAATTATATTTACACAATCACACACCCATACTCACGACTCCACCCAAGATCGGAACCGAATCATATGACAATGTTCAACCCTGGATTAATACCAATCCATTCACAATATCAAACTTAAAGTGATAACTATGACATGCCATACATCATTTGAATCTTTTTAAACTATGATTATACGAATACAATAAGAACATTACAATTATATAATTAAATCATTATACAAGAATATCATGGGATTCTAATCCCTACATACTGTCATACCATCAATATCTTCTACCTTTGCTCACCAGCTCCAATCCTCAGTTAGGATTCTTTACCTATCCCGTTAGCTAAAATTTAACATAAGAAAGTGTGAGTACAAGCAACTCAATAAGTAGGTAGAAATATAAAACAATAATAAGCCATAATCAGTCAAAACACTTATCCTAACTTAGAACATGAATCAAATATATTACTATAATACACTCATGAGGCTTCAATCCTCATTAATCCAATAAATATACTACGCCGTTCAGGCGTATAATGTCATAATTTCCACCTCACCTTTCAGCCACTTTGGGCTCTTCATACAAGACTAGGTGACGTGAAGACACCACATACACCAAAATTATGCCATATAGGCATAACCTCATAACTATGCCATTCAGGCACCACATTATAATTCATGGAATGCATCCCATATCAATATATATAAATTCATTCATTTATCATAGCTAACATTCAACATCCAGATCATAGAATAATCTTCATCCCCATCAATCGATAATTCATACCTTCTTGTCATCTACAATATATTAATTTATATTATACAAGGGATCTTTACTATCCCCATTCAACCAAACATACACAAGCTTATTTATATGCAACACCAGGATATTTTCAACCCCTTTTATTCAGACATCCATACAGAATAATAAAACTAATATGCACATACAATATGGGATATTTTCTATCCCTAACACTCACATGTCCATATCATAAAATTATGATCATCATAACCAGGGACTACACACTATTCCCTATCAATCTACTCATGCTTAACAATTGTCTATAAACACAATCAAGGGATGTTTCTTATCCCCAATATTTTGTAATCAAAATACATTATAAACTTTATTCTTAAAACATCACAAGATATCTACAATCCCTCATCTAAAACATATATGCCCATAACAAACAAGGGATACTCACTATCCTCATCCATTCATTCAAATAAAATAGGAGGAGCCTACTTACCTCAAGCCTTTAGCTTTAAACCACATTTCTCAACTTTTGTGCCTTTTCATCCTTCTCAGATCATCCTGTATAAAGATTTATAATCATGTATTCGATACATCTCATCATATTAAGACTTCTTTCACAGCTCATCTCCGGCTATAATCATCAAACATGTGATAAGCATCAATTAAACTAGGTTTCTCCATAATTATTACAAGAAACCTTCTTGCTTGACATATTTATCTGGTATCTTACATGATTAACATTTAAACAACTTGTAAACAACTCAATTAAACTTTAAATCTACTCAATTTATGGCTTACACAACCCATTCACAATAATTCTCATTAACCCCTAACTAGGGCAAGATCATAAATTTGATTTCATTGGTCCAAATCACTCCATAACAATTCTAAAACATTCTAATCATTCCATTAATCATTTCCCCATTATTATTTCCATAAAAATAAGGAAATTCCTAATTTTCACTATGCATGAAAACTCTAATTCAGCAAAATCTAAAATTTCTCATGCCAAATCATAATAATTATTCTATTAACTCATTTACCCCATGAATTTATAAGCATATACACTAATTAAGCCCCAAAATCTACTATTTCCAAAACCCTAAAAATTAGAAACCTTGAATTTGGTTGAGAAATAGAGCATACCTCCACTTTCAAGCATAGTCGTCCTCTCCAAATGAAGGAGCAAGCGCCCAGCTCCGCATTGCTCCTTTGATTTTATGAAAATCTAATGTTTCTTCCATTTTCTTTCATTTTTCACAGTTCAAATGAGTGAAAATTGGGTTTAATTGAAAGATCATAAGTTTCTAAGCTAGGCAAGATGATTTCCTATCTAAAATGGCTAGAAATCAAGTATAACAGGGCTAGGGCAAAAGAACAGGATGGCTCAAAGAAAATGGGATGGAAAAATGCATCGAAAAGTTGATTTTTTGACTTTTATTGCCGACCAACACCCCGGATCCAGATCTAGCACTATAGCGCTGAAACCCACTATCGTTGCCCCTTGCCACAACCTTTTGTTGGCGCCGTGACATCAAAATTCGCTACCCCCATGCACCCTTGTCCCCTCGAACTGGCATCGTGATGCCAACACTGCTACCCTCTTTTTATTTAATTTTTCTCCAATTTTTACACATTTTCCTTTTCTTCTTTATTTACCAATATTTTCCCATGTAATAATGGTATAAATTTCACATATTTACACCCCAAATAACTAGCAATCGAATCAAAATTTCAATTGCAATCGCTTGCAATTTGCATAATCACAATCATACTTACATCATTTCATCCGAAACCAAATTTCTCCATTAGTCAACACATAATTAACCTGAAATTAATACCCAAGTGTTACAAAAGGCATGCACAACCATATATCAATATCATTTTCCAATATAAATTTACTAACTATACATTATCTATCTTTCATTCTATCTAGGATGTTTTATATGGGTCTTATTTTAGTTTGCCATCCAAACATTTCAGTATCCAGCCATCTAGGCCTAGACCCTACATGGGTGTCACCTCATGTCTGGGCTATCCAGGCATCATAGCCAACCCCCAAGCCATTCGAAACTCTGTATGATCTTCAGCCATGCAGGCCATGCCTCCAAGGCATATCCAATCCGACCATTCGGCCACTACGCCATTCGAGCATATCAAATTCGGCCATTCTGGCCATCATGCCATTCAGGCATATCAAATTAGGCCACACAGGCTACCCTTTCCTTTTTTCAATGTATGAATGGTTATCCCTATAACCCCAACTATAAAGGTGCTGGATTCATGGTAGCGTCATTGGTACTGCCTATAATATCCTGCCGTCATTATAATTCAAAGATTTTAGGTTTGCCTTCTCCATCTCCTGAGGGACTCTAGTGTATTGTTACCTTAGATACAATCATGATGGTTTTTTCAAGCTAACCACCAACTCATTGGTTACACAATGATGGTTTCCAAGAGCTAAACTTCAACTCACTAGTTTATACATGGGTGGTTCTTGAGCTTACCACCAACTCTGGATGATTTTCACAAGCTTACCATCAACTCACTGGTTCCTAAGCTTACCAGCAAACTTATATGTGGGTGGTTTTCACTAGCTTACCACCAACTTGCTATACATTGGTGGCTTTCACAACCTTACCACCAACTCACTATACAATTATTTATTGACATCATATTTATGCTATCCGAACGTGCTCCTATTCATTTCACATCATGTCTTAGCACTCATTTTCATTTCACATCACCAATATGAAATTTCATAGTTCATTAACATTCCATACTTCATTTCACAGAATCCATTAGCAATCCATTATTACTTCAATACATGTGCAACTCAACTCATAACAATACTATGCATTCCACATGTTTAAATTACACATGCCTTTATCAAATCATTTCTTATTTGATCTCACAGGTGTTCGAAATCAACGTTGCATACATCATGCATCATACTAGCATTAACAAATCAATTCATAAACATCATGCTCAGCTCATAGCATTTTAATTTTCATAACATTATAGTATGCATTCTTATCCCAATGCATACATTCACATCATTAACACATGAATATTCATCCCAAATAAACACATTCTTTCAGCATAAGCACAATAAATCATTTTTACTAAAACACAAGTCTCATCGATTGGGATTATTATATGATTTTGATGACAAGAAAACTTGTTATAAGACTTGATTTATGCTAATGATGCTTCTAGTATAGAAAGCTTCAAATGAAAAAAGATATGCTTGAAATATGCGTGCTCCATTGGAACATCACTTATGAAAGCATATATATCTTAATATAAGTCTAGAAGAAAAATCATATTGATCCATATTATTTTCAACCTTATTTATCATGCCTTGGATCATATGTTAAAAGTGCCTTAAAGAGATATCTTCTTGAATGAAAAAGAAATTGTGCTTAAATGAGCTTATAGATATAAAATCATATCCATGCTTTACGACTTATGCAAATTACATATGAATAATTATATTGTAATGAAAAATATGAAGAAAAATGTTAAGCTTGCAATTTGAAAAAAGTGCAAAAATTTTCAAGTACAGGGTCACTGCTACAGTAATTTTGCTACAGTACTACTATAGTGATAGACGAAGTGGATTGTCTAAGATGAAGTGGAAGATGAACTAAAAGACAAAGTTTGAAGCAACAAATGAAGTGAAAAATGAAGACAAAATTTGTCTAAGATAAAGTGGAAGACAAGTGAAAGATGAAGTTTGAAGCAACAGACAAAGTTTAAAGCAACAAATAAAGTTTAAAGTAATAGACGAAGTAGAAGCATCAAAAGAAGCAACAGGCAAATTGCTACAGTAATTTGCTACATTAACCTGCTATAATAACTCATAGACAAAGTAGAAGCATCATACAAAGCAAAAGCAACAGACAAAGTGCTATGGTGATTTGCTACAATAATCTGCTATAGTAAATAATGCTATAGTAACTCTGCTATAGTGTAAAGATAAAGTTTCATCAGCAGACAAAGTAACAAACAAAGTGCGTAGTGCTACAGTGATCTGCTATAGTAACATTGCTATAGTAACCAACAGACAAATATTCATTTACTACTTACTCCAGATGAAATAGAGCTACAATGACTTGATATAGTACCCATGCTACAGTACCCATGCTATAGTAATGGTGCTACATTAAAAGTCGTTGTTTTCAAAGGTGTCAGACATTTAATGCCATGTACAAAGCTTTCCACTTTGGTGCAATCGTCTCCTTTTATGTCAAGAACGAGGTTGTAGACTTTCCAAGAGATTAAGAGCCAATTAGAAGATAATGCATTCAATGGAGGAAAACCTCAAATGTTCTTCTACATTACTGTTGCTCATCTACATCTATTCTCTATATTCAATGGAACCCATCTTCTCTAACGGTTAGATTTTTGAGAAGAGCTATTTAATGAGATATGTTGGGACGTTTCAAGCAAGGAGAAGGAGTTAAAGAAGAAAAAGGGATTGAGCCTAACACCTTCCATAAATCTTTGCATCCCTAATATCATTCAAAAGCTTTATTTTGATTATCCATTCAAGGCCTACTGCTTTCATATGTCTAAGGGAGATCTTGTGTGCTACAAAAAGTTAATCACAGATCAAGTCCTCCCAAAGATCATTAAGGAGCTTGAGGGTTCTAAGTGACAAAGGTGAATCTGTCAACAAGAAACCCATTCCAGTCCTCCAAGAGTTTTCACTCCAAGAGCTGCTAAGATCAAAAAGCTTCAATGCCACATCAACATTACATCAAGGGAATTCGAAATCACTATAATGTAATTATTATTTTATCATTTGTATTTGTGCTTAAACTTGGTGTACTTATCAGCCTAGTCAGAGGCATATTTATAGACACAAAATACCTGCAAAGGTAGAGTTTCTAATTAGCTCATGAAACTAGAGTTACGCCCCCTAGAGCTAAAATCTAGAAGAGTGTCCGGGACACTAGTTATGCCCCCTAGAGCACGGACACTTGTTTATACCCCCTAGAGCTAGAATCTAGAAGAGTGTCAGGGATACTAGTTTTCGTCCCCTAAAGCTAGAATTCAGAAGAGTGCTAGGGACACTTGTTTACGCCCCCTAGAGCTAGAATTGGAGACACTATTGTATTTCCATTGTATGGGGTATAGTGGAACCCAAGGCATAATGAGTATGTCCTCTTGGAAGAGTGGATGTAGGGACAGAGTTCCTGAACTACTATAAAAATCATCTTGTTTGTGTGTGTGTTTGCTTGTTCATTTTATCTTTCATGCACTTTACTGTTTTCATTATTTATCTTATATTGCACCACACACAATCATAAAAAGAGAAAAATGTTCTAACCAAGGTTAAGCAATAAATTTTTATATATCCAATTCATGCCTCTCCTCTTGGATTAAGTCATACTTTGGGAACCAACAAGTTATATTAGAGGGGCTATATAACTAATTATAGAGATCCGCATGGCTAACCCAATACTATCATCCCTATGTTCTTAAAAGGATACTCCACCTCTTGACTTTTATAGTTTGATAAAATAAGTTTTACACAATGGAAGAGGAGATTGGAAATTAATCTTATGGCCAATGACCTTGATTTGTGGAAAACTATTTTTATTGGCATAAGCGAGGGTGAAATGAGAGTAGAGCTGAAAGTGTTAAGAAACTCACAATATGCTCTTTGTCCCACTATTTGCAAGGATTTCTTGGCTTATAAGTTAATATAAGAAATCTTTAGATAAGCCAAAGATGAATGAGTAAGAGGAAAAACACTTCACACTCGCACACATTAGCATTACTGTTAAAAACTAATTTAAGTGCAAGAAATTAGGAAAAAGAGAAAACATACTCCTGAAGAAACAAAATGAAAATCTCATAAAATATCAAGTCCCTTCAAAATAAAAAGGAAAGGTAAGTGCAGGTATGACACTAAAACTCAAATGACTTTACTAAATATGTCATTATCTAAATTTTTAAAATTTTTACTTGCGCATTTCTTTTCGTCTGTTCCTTTCTTAATAATTATTTATGCTCCAACTTTCAATTAATTATTTGTCTGCTTACAAGTCTCTAGAAATAAGTTTACTTTCAAAATATGTACATTCTTATTTTTGATTACTTATATCTGATCAGCTATCTACTTGCCTTCATTATTAGGAATCAAAGTTTATTCTTTAAATTTTATATTTCATTTATACAATGTTGAGAAATATAGTTTATAGTTAGAATCTTGTTTGAATACCTTCATTTGTATATTGATTTTTGAAACTATACTTGCATATTTCCGCTTATTTATCCTTATACTTCATTTGTACATCAACAAAAATTAGAAGCTACACTTAAAATTTTGATTGATTAGCTAACTGTACATTTATAGAAATAAAGATTTATTTACAGTGAAGTTCATATATACTCTGTTCATTCATATATATATATATACATAGGAGAATATAGAATTCACACTAGGATTAATAAAATCTCGAAAAACATAAAGTAAAGCTCTTAAAATAATCAAGAAGTAAGAAAAATGTAAGTATTCAAAAAATTAAATAGTCTAAAACTAACAATATCTAAAAGGAGACATAACTAAAAGAAGAGTTAAAAGACCAAAACTGAAACAAAAATTGAAACAGAATTTTAGAGATACCTAGAGAAATAAAACATTCATATAAGAAGCAAACAGTTTAAGTAGTGAATGATCCATTCAAAATGATTCTATTTTGCTGAGCAGTCTAGATTCTTAATTGTATACATTTTCCTGATAAAAAGGGGTTGCACTATTTAAGTTGCTGCATAAAGCTCACATCTATTTGACTTTGCTAATGAAAGAAAAAGAGCAAGAATCTCTCAAGTGTATGCAGGAAAAGCTTGAAATGGGTACTTACAAGAAGGAGAATGATGAAAAATTAATGTCATCTTCTCGATCCACAGTTTCAAGCTAAGAAAAAGGAAGCAACCGAGTCAATGACCGTCCATCAAAATAAAGTTCATCTCAGACAAATGCAGAGCAACATGCATGTAACAAACTTCATCTATCATAAGTAAGCTATAGACAAATAACCCACTTTATCTAGGAACATGAAGAGACAATTCGTCTATGCCTCCACGAGTCATCTGCACCTTAAGGATTCATCTGTTACTTATCTCAAACAAATTAAGAGACAAATAGCATGAAGAGATGATTTATCTATACTAACTAGATTCGTCTAATATTCATCTTAGACGAATTAAAAGATGAAATGCATGGAGAGATGAATGGACAACTGGATAGATACTCTGCCTAAAAAAATGATTTCAAACAACAAGTGTTGAAATGAGGAATCACGCTTAACAACTTCAGTTAACTGCAAAATCTACAGGAAGCGATAAAAGAGATAAGTTGTCCAACGCATTTATTTAATGAATGTAATCTATGCTTTACTAGTTTATATATTTTAAAATGACTATCTTAAATTTGAATGGATACGAATATATTTCTAAACTAAATCATTCTGAAATTTTAAATTAATATGTAAAATAACTAATCCTTAAAATAATTATAGTCCCAAGGCATAGTCAAGCCTATTTAAGAAAAATCATGATTTAAGGTCTCGAATAAGCATTCCATGCCTAGCCATTCCTTCTATAATTATCATTAAGGCTTGAATTCATAAGACTAAAAGCAATTAACAAAATAACTTAAATCTTCGTGAATGCTTAAAAGTTATTCTCATGTAATGAATTACTACATCTTACTTATTATTCCCACCATTCATGATCATAATGTTTGCAAGGATATTTGAGCAAATACAACTTGAATTTATATGATTAGGAAATTCAAATAATATGTGGTAGTTTGAATCATCCCAAGTTGTTTTCTGCAATTCTTGCAGCAGCCTTTAGTATTTTGATTATAACCTTCTCATACGGACTCAGAATTAGATAATTAATGATTCTATGGATAGATAATTTAAAGGGATATAACTTTTATGTTTATTATGTTTACTAAATCATCCATTTTCTAGGAGCCACAAAACCAAAGTCAGCATCGATATCGCCAATATCATCAAAATCGTCATCATCCGTAGTGTTGCTATCGTCCTCGGGCCTTAAAGTGACGTCTTTTGACAAAGTGAAATTTCAAACTAAGTTCTAGAGTGACGCCTTTTGACAAAGTAAAATTTTAAACTAAGTTCTAGCTACTAGAGACAGCTACAGTGTTATAGCCATAATTGTCTTATAAAAAATCAAAATCATATGATTTTTATTGCATTAAAAATATAAGAACAAAGGCTACAACTTTTATGTTGAACATAAGTTTCAAATCTTACTCTAGAAGTACCAGAATTTTCTTAAATGTGCCACCTTGTGTTGATAAAATTCTTTCGTGCTCAAATCCTATGTTGAATACTGGAATATAATTCTTAGATGATTTTTTCAATTGATAAGGTGCATAAATTATGGTATAAATAGACTTGAAAAAGCATATATTGAGCATATAAGGATATACTAAAGGCTTATGAATTTCTAAAGATAATTGAATGAGTGTGGTCTGAGTGAGCATGAAAAGTGATATCTGTTTCAGATTTTCCTACGCTATTTAAGTTCCATAATGAGATGCCTTACAAGAAGAGATAATGATGTTTCTTACAAATCTGATCTTAGATGAATTGAGAAGAATTTTTTATGAAGCTCCCTAGGATTAAGTACTAAAATTTAAATGCTTTTGATAATCTAAAGTTTAGGTTAGAAGAAACCAAAATTCATAAAGATATATTTAAAAAGTTATTGATTTCTAAACATGTAAATTTTAGGAAGTTTAAGAAAGCCTGAGAAATATTTATTCCACATGTATATCATATGATGGTGTGCTATGTAAAGAGCTAAGAAATGTTAAGCACCCTTCTTCAGAAATGTGAAGTGATTCATCTTCTAGTTTGTCTGTTGTAAGTAACAAACAAAGTTCTTTTTCCAGTGTTCACAAGATGAAGTAGTATTGTCTTTGTCTATTAAAAGTTATAGACAACTCTTGATAGCACAGACAAGGTTTCTTCATAACAGGTGAATTAAATTCGTCTATTGATTTGTCTATAGAGAGTTAGAGACGAACCTAAAAGAGTTAGATAGATATTACCTTAATATTTATATTTCCTAGTTTACCATCTTAAGAAAGGAACATGAGAAACTTTGATTATACAAAACATCACCTAATGGCCAAAGTGATAGAGATTCAGTATTGTCATCATTGAACAATATCAAGAAACTACAAACTAATGAGAAAAATAAACACAACAACTAGGATCATGCATCGTCATTGAATGACTGAAATGAAGTGTGTTTGTCACCTTATATGATTAAAACTATGATGTTTTCATTCTTGAAAAGATGTGGTAAAGTTTCTTATGCAATCTCTTTGTGAAATATGACTGTCAATTTAATGTCCTTTGTGTTTAAATAAGAATTAAGATTTTGATGCATTCTTAAAATGATATATGAATTGATGCATGATTGAAAACTATTTACTTATCTTCAAAACTTCAATTACAATTTGGATATCGCTTATGAAATGAATCTGTCCTTTATATTACTGAAAATTAATTGTATCTCACGCTTATAGCTATGCATTGTATAGGATAAAGATCTATATGTGGTGTTGAACTCTTTAGGAACCCAACAAGATAGGGGGAGAAATAAGTAGATTTGTGAGTCATAACCTTAATACAAAAAGGGAAAGTATTTGGAACAAAAGAAGACATGAGAAAGAATGGACTATGCTTTATATGTTTTTGCTTTGTGTGATTTGATACAACAAAGGAAAGCGGAATATTTTGTATGAAAGTATTGATCCCATGCCTTACTATGCTAAGAGAAGAATAGAATCATGCTCCTAATTGCATTTACCTATCCTATCTTCTAGTTATTAAGGGGGGGACATATCTCATTGATTTCATACACCTTTTTTATGCTGATAAAAAGGGGAAGAAAAATTTAGAACGACTTTTTTAAGAAATTGGGACAATAATAGAAAGGACACTTATGAAATTGGGATAGTATTAGGAAGGATGCTTGTCATGACTTGCATCTAAGAGAAGAATAGAATTATAAGTCATGACTTGACTTTATCAAACTCCATAGGATTATATATTTCAATCAGACAGGGGGAGTTTGCTATTGGCTCATTAGCATAATCTTTAAATGTTACAAGTCTTCAAGTTTTGACATTATCAAAAAGGGGGTGGATGTTGGGAGTATCGTATGATTTTGATGACAACAAAACTTGTCTTAAGACTTGATTTATGCTAATGATGCTTCTAGTATAGAAAGCTTGAAATGAAAAAAGATATGCTTGAAATATGCGTGCTCTATTGGAATATCACTTATGAAAGCATATACATCTTAATATAAGTCTAGAAGAAAAATCATATTGATCCATATTGTTTTGAACCTTATTTAGCATGCCTTGGATCATATGTTAAAAGTGCCTTAAAGAGATATCTTCTTGATTGAAAAAGAAATTATGCTTAAATGAGCTTATAGATATAAAATTATATCCATGCTTTACAACTTATGCAAATTGCATATGGATAATTATATTGTAATGGAAAATATGATGAAAAATATTAAGCTAACAACATGGAAAAAGTGTAAAAATTTTCAAGTGCAGGTTCTCTGCTACAGTACTTTTACTACAGTACTACAACAGTGACAGATGAACTGTATTATCTAAGATGAAGTGGAAGACAAAGTTTGAAGTAATAGATGAAGTGGAAAATGAAGACAAAGTTTGTCTAACACGAAGTGGAAGACAAAGTGGAAGACGAAGTTCGAAGCAACAGTCAAAGTTTGAAGCAACAAATGAAGCAGAAGCATCAAACAAAGTAGTAGGCTAATTGCTATAGTAATTTGCTACATTAACCTACTATAGTAACCGACAAACAAAGTACAAGCAACAAACAAAGTGCTAGGTGATTTGCTGTAGCAATCTACTACAGTGCAAAAGATGAAGTTTCATCAACAGACGAAGTAATAGACAAAGCGGCACGGTGCTACAGTGATCTACTATAGTAACGCTACTACAATAAATTTGCTATAGTAACTAGCAAACAAATATTCGTTTGCTACTTAGTTCAAACAAAGTGGAGCTACAGTGACTTGCTACAGTAAGGCTGCTACAGTACCCATGCTACATTAAAATTCGTTATTTTCAAAGGTGTCAAAGATTTAATGCCATGCTAAAAACTTTCTACTTTGGTGCAATCGTCTTCTTTTATTTCAGGAATGAGGTTGCAGACTTTCCAAGAGATTAAGAGCCAATCAGAAGACAATGCATTCAATGCAAGAAAACCTCAAACGTTCTTCTACATTAATGCTGATCATCTACCTCTGTTCTCTGCATTCAATGGAACCCATCTTCACCAACAGTCAGATTTTTGAGAAGAGCCATTTAATGAGATATGCTGGGACATTTCAAGCAAGGACAAGGAGTTGAAGAAGAAAAAGGGATTAAGCCTAACACCTTCCACAAATCTTTACATCCCTAGGCCAAGAGCTTTAATCTCCAAATATCATTCAAGAGCTTCATTTTGATTATCCATTTAAGGCCTACTTCTTCCATATATCCAAGGGAGATCTTTTGTACTGCAAAAAGTTACTCAAAGATCAAGTCCTCCCAAAGATCATTAAGGAGCTTAAGGGCTCTAAGTGACAAAAGCGAATCTTTCAACAAAAAACCCATTCAAGTCCTCCAAGTGTTTTCACTCAAAGAGCTGCTAAGATTAAAGAGCTTCAATGCCACATCAAGCCTACGTCAAGGGAGTTCAAAATCACTGTAATGTACTTGTTGTTTTATCATTTGTATTGGTGCTTAAACTAGGTGTACTTATCAGCCTTGTCAAAGGCATATTCATGTACACAAAATACATACAAAGGTATAGTTTTTTGTTAGCTCATGAAATCAGAGTTTTGCCCCCTAGAGCTGGAATATAGAAAAGTGTCAGGGACACTAATTTATGCCTCCTGGAGCTGAAATTTAGAAGAGTGTTGGGGACACTTGTTTACACCCCCTAAAGCTAGAATCTAGAAGAGTGTCGGGGACACTATTGTATTTTCATTGTATGGGATATAGTGGAACCTAAGGCAAAATGAGTATGTGCTCTTGGAAGAGTGGATGTAGGGATGGGGTTCTCGATCCACTATAAAAATTATGTTGTTTGTGTGTATGTTTGCTTGCTTGTTTTATCTTTCATGCACTTTATTGTTTTCATTATTTATCTTACATTGCACCACACACAATCACAAAAAGAGGAAAATGGTCTAACCAAGGTTAAGCAATAAATTTTTATATACCCAATTCACCCCTCCCCTCTTGGGTTAAATCATACTTTGGGAACCAACACCATCAACTTACTAAATACCCAAACTCACCATATCATTAAATTCATCTTTTAAAACTCTTTAACTGTTTCCATGTTCTCATGGGTTCAACAACATATACTGGCATGTCATTTTCTATTTCTTCCAACGACTATTGTCATCATGGTTTTGGGCTCATCTCTCAACTTAAACTTATCACATAGATAAGTTATTGAGCTCTGATACCATTTGTAACACCCCGCACACCCACCCTATAGGTTTTGACCATGCCACACCGGGGCCGATGCGTGATGCTACCACTTCCCTTCTACTTAAAAGAAGTCATCTCATCATTCCACTACTTACCTAGTTTTAAGGAAAATTTCTGTCAAAATTTTAGTAGATTCTATTGTGTATTTAAGCATATAAACTTGTGCATACATTTATGAATCATCTAAAATTATATTTAACAATCATAAAACATTAACACACACCCTAACACTTACCCACACCCCAGAATCTGCTTTGCCCCATGATGGTAATATACAACTAAAATAATTTACGTCCATTAACAATTACATAATGACATGTCAATCATTTTACAACATTATACATACCCAGAATACATCTCTACTTAAATTTGTATAGTTTTGGATGAATATACCTACAACACGAGAACTATAAATCTACTAGTTATACAAAGCATAATAAAATCATTATCTTTAAGTTCCCTTGCTTGACTTATCAGCTAAAAACATAATAAGAAGGTGTAAGTTTGGGCAAACTCAGTAATTAGGCAATTAGAAAAGAATCTTAAAACACAGCAACATGTTCTAAATCAGAACGTAACTAAAAACTTCATGTTGCAATCTTGTAATCATACAAATATAATCATAAGGCATATTCTCACCATTCAATTGTACATTCTATGCATTCAATCATTTTTCTGTCATACATCTTATACCATAAGCCATGCAGGCAATTCATATCAAATAGTGTCATTATGGCACAACACATATTAATCCTACTTATGCCACTCTGGCACATCACCTTTGTGCCATTCAGACACCACTTATCCATTATAACTATGATATATAGGCATAACCCAATCCATGTATGTTCTTATGAATTCTATCTCCTCTTGGGATATTCACAATCCCCATTCATATACCTATAAAGGAATACTCACAATCCCTTATTCACACTTTCGTTTACTCATCAAAATACATACTCAAACATAATATATAATTAAGGGATATCACTTATCTCCCTCGAATGTCGATTACATCATGTAGTACACTTCTATATACAAATCTAATCTACAAATGGGATATCTACTATCTCCATCCATTCACACATGCTTGTACAAAGCATGGGATGTCCGTTATCCCCATTTAGTATTATAATGAACTTGAAAAGCAGTCTATTTACCTTGAGTGAATCATCATACACTCCACAAGCTCCATGCCTTTTCATTCTTTTCAGATCATTCTGTATAAAGCAACAATCTTATTCATTTACAAGACAACTTTTGCTAATGCATATCAAGCAACCAATTACAACTTCTAGGAATTGTGCTTAGTCTTTTAAGATGTTCACATACCTTTCAAATGTATAATGGCACTTTAACCTTGTCATAAGATCTTCTAGCTTATGTCCTTCCTTAATCATATCATACACTTTATTACATTAGAATATCATCTTTCTCATAGCAAATCACAACCAATTATATACCATTTCTCATTAACCCCTTTCATCATATAGTCTATAACCACCATTTGTTTATGATTTCATTAAAAACATGGGTTAGGGGATTTTCAGTCCCAAATACACATCATGATTCATAACATATTCAACATCAAATTTACCTTAATAACATGCTCATCATGCTTATAACTCAATCAAACCAAATATAAGTATGTTTTTATGCAAAAGCCCTATGCTTACTGTTCATAAATGACTATTCACAATAATACATCATGCATAATCACATTTTATCAATTCTAAATCATGCCATAATCATTATAATCAAGTTATTAATCAAACTCCCTTATCAATTTACAAAGTTACATATCGATTTTACCCCTAGGGTTACTGTTCATGGATGGGGTTAATGCATAATCATGATTTTTCATACTCAATTAAGCCCCAAAACACAATAATCATGAGTAAAACATTTTTCCCATAGTTTTAACACTCAAATCCATCATTTTTCCAAAATTCACAAAATGTACTATTCATGGAAATCCTAACAATGCCAAATCATGAATTCTTATGCCCAAATCATGCCAAACATGTTACAAATCATAGTTTCTCCATCAAATTCAACATAAAACCCATGAAAATTCCCATATTCTTAACTATTTTAGAAACCCTAGTTTAGCCAAAAACAAAAATCTAATTGGAAAACATTCCAACTTACCTTTATTTCTTGCATGAATTGGATTATAGAAGAAGAAAGAAATTTTAATTCATCAAAACCTACCTTGGGTTACATCATCTACGAATTTTCTCTCTTTGTTCCTCGTTCCAACCAAATAAACCCATCTTAGAGGTATGCTTTATCAGTTACACATTTAGACAAGGTCAATTTGTATCAAAATCCCAAGGTTTCTATAGTATCCAAGTCTAGGGGAGAAAGGGAAGGTTTGGGGAAGAAGAAGAAAATAGAATAGCCAAGAAGAAAAATTGGATGCCACTAGTTAACCCTGACATTGGCGCCACTACTTTACTTCTTGTACCCTTTTAAACATTAATTTTTCCACATTTTACATTGTAAAATGCCTACATTATACCTCAATTACAAAAATCAAACCATAAATTTTAATTAACACCATTTCATAACATGCTACAGTCTTATCTTTCGATCATACTACTTCAAAATAAATTCCCTTCATATCAGTCGTGAATTTCACCATAGAACATAACACTCATTTTTAACACCCCAGGTGTTATATGCATACTTGGGAGATAAAAATCAGTAGCTTAAACTTTCACTCATGTACTTTTGGTCATCATCAAAACTTGGTTGGTTAGCTAAACTCATCATCAAGATCAAGCCTAGTAAAGAGGTTTGGTTCAACAATCTCCCCCTTTTTAATGATGAAAAAAAATCCGAGTGAATTCCCTTTAAAACAGATAACAAAAGAATTTACATGGGAACTAATTTTGAATAAGTTATATATATGACATAACTCTCCCTAACTTTATGCTTCCTCCCCTGAATGTGAGCACTGGATTCTAATAATTTATAGATATAACAACTTTCCATATCATATACTCATGAAATCATAAAAATATTTCTACCCCTTTTTGTCATTATCAAAAAGGTATATGAAAAGGCATCCAAGATAGACAGTGAAGTGCTTAAAATTAATAAAGAAAATTTTATTCTATTCCATTTAAGTACAAATAGAGTTACAAATAGAGATACACTTAAAGATATTTCAATACACACAAAGTGCTTTACTAATGTTGAGAAAGGTGCAGCAAGGATGGGATGGATGGAAAAAATATCAGATTAGCGAGATTTTGTTAGACCCTAATTATGATCCTTCGAAGCGTTTGGAATCAGGCATAAGCATGTGTCCATTACAATTGAAAGGTCATGTTGGAGGAGCCAAAGTTTTGGATAGGGGAGAAGGGGATTGCTTCTAGTGCTACTTCTCCCTCCTAGTCTTAGACCATAAAAGGTGGTAACCTGGAAAGTTTAACCTTTGGACTCCTATGAAGATGGTTCTTGTAATCTCTAAAGAACATGATATTTCTTGTAAATCTTCATTTAGGCTCTTTTTTCCTTCTTTAAAAACATCATGAGATTGAGTAAATTCATCAAAAGAACTACCTCTAATCCAAAAAATCATAACCACTACTCTGTCCACTTTACTTCCCTTCAATGAACTTTCTTCTTTGTACATCTCTTTTTCAATTTCTCTGCTCATGATCTCTATTGCACAGATGAAATTTTCTCTAGTTTTTACGTTTGTGTTGGTAGTGAAAGGATGATGATGAGTTAAATAAGTACTGTTGCTAAGATTAAGTTAATGAAAAAGAGGTTTCTATGAGGTTCTAATAGATTTTCAATAAATTTTGTAATAAATATTTGCTAAGTTTAGTCAGTAAATAAGAATGCCAACAAGAAATGTTTTAATTCTTGCATGAAAATGAAATTCTCTTTCGTAAATAGGAGTTTTAGAAGTTTAAGAAGATAATCAATAAGACTTGAAAATACGAACATAGAGATGATGTGGCAAAGTTCGAAAACATGTTATTTGATATGAAGGATTGTGTCTGAAAGTGAGATTGAGCAAAGTCCAAACGTGACTTAGGACATGAATAGCTGTCTATAAATATGATTTCAGACGAGTAGATATGACATGAGTAGAAATGTCCAGAAAAATCTGTCTGAAATGTTTTAATTGATAGAGAATACAAACATTTCCGACATTCAGTATTTAAGATATTCATTCAAATCATACAAATTATAAAGTGATGATCAAGATGTTTTCATTATGCAAATGGATCTATCACTCTTAGTTCCCTTCTAATCATACAAAATCTCTCCTTTGAGAGTGGCTTAGTCAAGATGAGTGCTAATTATTTTTCAATTGGTATATATTCTAAGCAAACATTATGATTCTGAACATGATCTCTAATAAAATGATGCCTAATTTGTACATGCTTAGATCTAGAATGCATAACGGGATTCTTGGTCAGATTTATAGCGCTAGTATTGTCACATTTGACACGCATATCAGCAAATTTTAAACCATAATCTCCAAGTTGCAGTTTCATCCAGAGAATCTTTACACAACAACTTCCAACTGCAACATCTTTAGCTTCGGTGGTTGATAGTGCAACAAATGTCTACTTTTTGGAGAACCATGATATGATCATATTTTCAAGAAATTGATAAGTTCCTAAAGTACTCTTCTTATCTACTCTATATCCAGCGAAGTCAGCATCAGAGTACCCAATTAAATCAAGGTCTGAATCTTTGTGATACTATAAACTGAGATTTGGAGTGTGTAAGAGGTGTTTAAAAATTCTTTTAACAGTAATAAGATGTAATTTTTGAGAGCCTGACTGGAATCTATCATATATACTATGCTAAACATAATGTCTAGCCTACTAATAGTGAGATACAATAAAGATCCTATCATACTTCTATAAAGTTTTTAACAAATAGATTTACCTTTTTCATCCTTGTCCAAGTTGATAGCAGTGCTCATTGGGGGTCCATATTTTCTCTCATCTTTAAGATTGAATTTCTTTAGTAGTTCTTTCGTGCATTTAGATTGGTGGATGAAATTTTCTTCCTTTGTTTACTTTACTTGTAGTCCCAAAAAGAAGTTCAATTCTCCCATCAAACTCATTTCAAATTATCCCAACATAATCTTAGAAAATTCTTAACAAAAATTTTCATTAGTGGCTCCAAATACAATATCATCAATATATATTTGCACAATGAGAATGTCTTTCATAACATGCTTAATGAAGAGATTTGTGTCTACTTTATCCCACTTTATCCCTTCAGAATCCTTTTTCAATCAAAAATTTACTTAACATTTCATACCATGCTCTAGTGGCTTGCTTTAATCCATAGAGAGCTTTCTTGAGCTTGAATACATGGTTGAGATCATAAGGATCTTCAAACCCAGGGGGTTGTTGTATATATATTTCCTCATTAATGAAACCATTTAAGAATGCAGATTTAACATCTATCTGGTAAAATTTAAAATTTATGAAAGATACGAATGCCGACAATATTTTTATGACTTTTATTTTAGCAATAGGGGCATATGATTCATCAAAATCAGTCCCTTCTTCTTGATAATACCCCTTTGCTACTAGTCTTGCCTTGTTTCTTACAACCAATCCAGATTCATCAAAGTTGTTCCTAAAGACTTATTTGGTTCCTATAATTGATTGGAGATTTGGTCTTCAAAATAAAGTCAACACATCATTTTTTTTAAATTGGTCAAATTACTCTTGCATGACTAAAATCTAGTTTTCATCTTCTAATGCATGATTTATGCAAGTTGGCTCTATTTAAGAAATAAAGGCAAAATTATGACATATTTGGTGATAGGATGATCTAGTTTTAACTCTATTGTACTGTTAGGCCATGGAAAATCAAATGGATGATGGTCAATGAATGGTAAGGATGGACATTTCAAGATGATTGACATTGAAATGGAGCCAACAGACCCATGCCTTCCAACAATGCAAAGGAAATGGTGATCTTCTTAATAGGGACGTGAATGGTACAGCAACACCTTGGTTCAAATTCATTAGCCTAGCGCTTAATCAAGGCCCACCAAGAAGTCCGAAATGCAGAGCCACGTCATGAAATCAGAAGCAAAAGGATGTTTGAGAGGCAAGCCAAACTCGCATAATCAAACAAAGATGCGCCCGCACAAGCAAGCACCGTTGCTAGCCGTAGGCAGCGACAGCTAAGCTTCACATTTCCTACATAAACCATCGAGTTTCATGATATCCTATCATACCAGTTGTTTAAGTCATCGTTGATTTGAACCACTGACAAGATAATGAAAAAACAAAAAGTGCTTAATGGGTCTGAAATTTTATGTGAAGGTTATTCTAGTGGGCCCCATGATAGAAAATATTATTGCAAAAATTCATTTTTTTGGCAGGTGGGTTGTTAAAATTGCACCCGATCCAACTACTACATAATCAGGTTTATCACATGAAGAATGGCACCGCAGGCAAGCAAGTTCTGCTTTGATGAATGGTGGTATAATCCTGAAAATTAACTCAGTTCAATTTCCCTTATTACCATGAAATCCTAAGAATCATGTTCGGCTAGGGATTTTAGTGGTTTGTATCCAACTAAATAGACACATTGCAACAGTACAAGGTCAGGAATTCTAACGAAATGGGCCCATCCTTTTGAAAGGAGTAATATTTGAAAATAGTAGCGAATAGAGAGCCTCGTTTATTCGATTTGATAAATCTCCTGTCCTCTATCAAATTCTAGCCGTCGCAACATTTGATTTTCGAATGAGCCGACGCTAATGTTTTTGAGAGACAACGAGCCTATTAGCTCGGATGAGGGACGCTGCAATAAATTAGGCCGCCGCATCTCACCCAGCTCAGCATCGAAAGGAGCAGCATAAGGCGAAATCGGAGCCCTACATATCCAGATTCAGTGGGTTCTTAGATCTGGAAGTTTTGGGCGGAGAAGATATGCAGTGGCCGACTCGATTCCTGGATTGATCCAGCTCTTTGCGGCCGATAGAGTAGCGAGGTTTAGAGGCGACTGATGCCGAAGACCAGCCGGAGCCCAAGAAGCAGAAGGTTCTGACGCTAGCAAGTGTCATTGTGGAAGCTCTCAAGGCGGATAGTCTTCAGAAGTTTTGCTCATCCTCTGAACCTATTCTCCGAAGAGTTGTCAGTGAAGAAGTGGAGCGTCCTTTAGCAAAATTAGGTGCCAAGATTGGTGGAAAGTCTTCCCCAAAACGTACTGAAGGGCCTAATGGACGGAATTTACAGCTGCGCTTGAGGACTAAGTTATCACGTCCTCTCTTTACTGGAGGGAAGGTAGAAGGGGTGCAGGGTGCTGCGATTCATGTAGTCCTGCTAGATGCAACTACTTGCCAAGTAGTAACTATGGGGCCAGAATCATCTATGACGCTAGATGTTGTTGTCCTTGAGGGAGATTTCAACAATGAAGAGGATGAAGATTGGACTCAGGAAGAGTTTGAAAGTCATGTAGTGAAGACGGGAAGAGAAAACGAAGATGTCGATGAAAGATGCCAACGCGGAGACATTGTGGGTGCCGAACTCGGTGACAATCTTCTACCGCTCGGCCAACCAGGCAAAGGAAATCGATCCCGCCGAATTGCGGCAGACGTTGCTGAACCACTCAGCACGATCAGGCAGCATGCCAACCAGCTAGCGTGGACAAAGAAGAAAATTCAACCTGTTGGGACATCTCCACTCAACACGTGCAGGCAGCAACGTCTCCAGGTAGCCATGTATTTTGCAGATGGGGCAGCTGTCCATCCAGGTTGCGTAGCCGAGCACAATCAAGCAGAGACACGTATGAGTCGCCTAGTCGGGAAGGGACCTCTCCGGGTCGCACAATCGGGAAGGCTTGCTGGTGGTGCTGTCGTGGGCACCCAAATTTAGAACCTTGCTCCAATCTAATTTTCTGTAGTAGTGTGAGTAAG
>JAYJMB010046762.1:0-21495 GCA_036873735.1 Pouteria campechiana
AGAAGCAACAAGCAAATCAGAACCAATAGAGACTAATTAAATATTACTTCCAACCAATGGTGAATGAAAATTATTCAGGAATCACTCATCTAGTGATCAATGCCAATAATTTTGAGCTGAAGCCTGCATTGATAAATCTGATCTAATAGAACTAGTTTGGGGGTTCTCTGAGTGAAGACCTAAACATTCATTTGCCAATGTTCCATAAGATCAGCAACACAGTGGAGAAGAAAGGCATCCCAGATAATGTCATTCAATTGGGACTATTCTCATTCTCGCTAAGAGACAAAGCAAGAAGCTAGTTGCAAAGTCTGCAACCAAGAAGCATAAAGACATGGGACAAGATGGTGAGAAGTTTCTAGCAAAGTTCTTTCCTTCAACCAAAATAGCTCAACTCTAAAGTGAGATAGGCCAATTTCAACAGTTGGACTTCAAACCACTCTACGAGTGTTAGGAGAGGTTCAAGGATTTACTCAGAAGATGTCCACAGCATGGTCTCCTTGACTAGCTACAAATTCAGTTGTTTTACAATGGATTAAATCGCCAAATGAGGACCATAGTTGATGCTACATCTGGAGGATCACTGATGGCTAAGACTACAGCTGATGCATACTCATTACTAGAAGACATGACTTTCGATACATTCGAATGGCCAAATTAAAGGAACATGGTGAGGAAGGTAGCAGGTTGCTATGAGGTAGATCCAATCACAACCCTTACTACAAAGATGTCCTCTTTGATGCACTAATTGGCTATAGCCAACTCATCATCTAAGGGAGTGTCTATTGCAAGAGAGTCTTCTTCTTCTTCTCTACCAATTGAAGCATACACTACTATAGATCCAACTAAAGAAGAAGAACAATTTTTCCACAATAATGGTCACAACAATTTCTAGGGAAATAACATGCAGAACCAATATTATCCTGAATGGAGGTATCCTTATGGCAATCTAAGGAATATAATGAACCATCCTCTTAGGTTTCAAGCTCCACACTAATCTCAACTAGCGGAGAAGAAGCCATTTCTCGAAGACCTCATGAGCACCTTCATGAATAAGAGTCAAACTAGGTTTTTAAGAAATGAAACAAGACTTGATAACATTGAAACAACTATGGGAAACATTAATGCTTCCATCAAGTCTTTGGAAATGAAGATTGGGCAGCTTGCAAGCTCTTCAAATAGTTCAAACAGGGGTAATTTTCCAAGTAACACAGAGAAGAACCCAAGGGAGCACTACAATGCTGTGACTTTCAGAAGTGGAAGAGAACTAGAACCACCAAAGATGCAAGGAGAGACATAATCATTCTCATAGGTAGAAAGCCAAGATGGTGTACAAGAAAAGGAAGAGGAAGCAAAGAAGCAAGAAGAACTCGAAAGGGAAGACTATTGGCCGGGGAAGATCACATTTCTTGATAATCCTCTTATGCTGAAACCCAAACTCCCTTTTCCAAAATGATTCTAGAAAAAGAAGATAGATGAACAATTCAGTAAGTTTCTAGAAATTTTTAAGAAAATTCATGTCAATATTTCTTTTGCAGAAGCCTTGGAGCAGATGCCTAACTATGCCAAGTTTATGAAAGAGATCATATCCAAGAAGCGGAAGTTGGATGGATTCGAGACAATGAAGCTAATGGAGTAATGCAGTGCATTCTACAAAGGAAGCTCCCTTAGAAATTGAAAAACCTAGGGAGTTTCACTATAACTTGTACCATAGGAAATTCCTCATTTCATAAGGCATTATGTGACTTAGATGCATCCATTAATTTAATGCCTTTGTTAATTTTTTAGAAACTTGGACTAAGAGAGGTGAAGCCCACGACCATCACATTGTAGCCAAAAAATAGGTCTTCGACCTATCCTTGGGGAATCATTGAAGATGTTCTAGTCAAGGTGGACAAATTCTTCTTTTCGATGGATTTTGTTTTACTAGACATGGAGGAAGATCACAAAGTGCCATTGATCTTGGGAAGGCCATTCCTAGCAATAAGAAGGGCACTGATTGATGTGCAAAAAGGAGAGCTAACTTTAAGGATAAATGAAGAGGAGGTAAAGTTCAACATTTATCGTGCCATGAACTTTCCTCTTGAGAATGATATATACAATAGAATAGAGGTTTTGAACAATTTCATTAATTCTATATTTACTAACAAAATTATTCAAGACCCATTAGATAATTGCATTGCAAATTCTATGAGTGAAGGTATGACAGGGCCGAAAGAAGTCATGGAACATGTCATGGGATTGGAGAGGGAAAATTCAGCATGAAAGTGGAAGCACTAGAAGAAGACACATTAGTGGAGGAAGTGAAAACTATGCTGCAATTGAATGGAAGGCCTAGAAGAGAAGAAGCTTGTGAGAGTGCTACGGGAGCGTAAATCGGCTATTGTATTGTCAATTGAGGACATAAAAGGCATAAGTCCAGCGATTTGAATGCAGAAGATCCTAATGAAGGACTCATATAAGCCTTCCATAGAGCATCAATGATGACTCAACCGCGCGATAAAAAGGTAGTATATGTTGAGGTGTTAAAATTACTCAAGGCATGTATTATCCATGTCATTTCTAATAGTGAGTGGGTGAGTTCTATACAATGTGCATCGAAAAAAGTTGGATGATAGTGATTCAAAATGAAAATAATGAACTAATTCCTACTAGGACTATTTTTGGGTGGCGAGTGTATTGACTATAAGAAGTTGAACAAAGCTACCAGAAAGGATCACTTTCCCCTATCTTTCATAACTAGATGTTGGACCATTTGCCTGGTTACAACTACTACTATTTTTTGGATGGATACTCAGGCTATAATTAGATTGTGATAACCCCAAAGGACCAAGAGAAAACAACTCTTATATGTCCATATGGTACCTTTGCATACAGGAGGATGCCTTTCGACCTATGCAATGCTCCTGCTACTTTCTAACGATAAATGATGTCGATTTTCCATGATATGGTGGAGAATATCATGGAAGTGTTTATGGATAATTTTTCTGTATTAAATCTTATATTTGATCAATGCCTTCATAACCTATCTCTTGTTTAGTAGCGATGTGAGGAGACTAACCTTATTTCCTAACTAGAAAAAATGTCACTTTATGGTTAGAGAAGGCATTATACTTAGGCACAAAGTTTCAGCTTGCAGATTGAAAGTAGATCGAGCAAAGATTTTAGCCATTAAACAACTCCCATCTCCAACTAGTACAAAGGGAGTTCATAGTATCATGGGCCATGTAGGCTTTTACAAGAGATTCATAAAAGATTTTTCAAAAAATTTAAAACCTTTATGTAATCTCCTAGAGAAAAACACTCAATTTCACTTTGATGATAAGTGTTTGCTGGCTTTTAGAAAATTGAAGGAGAAACTGATTTTGGCTCTGATGCTGGTGATGCCACAGTGGGATCGGCCATTCAAAATAATGTGCAATGCAAGTGTGTAACACCTGATGTGTTAAATTTTGGTAATTATGTGTTGTTTAATCAGGAAATTCAGTTTGAATTGAAATTATGCAAATATAAGTATGTTTGTGTAAATTTTAAGTGGATACAATTAAAATTTTGATTTGATTTCTAGATAATTGTGGGTGCAAATTTGTGAAATATATACCATTATTATGTGGAAAAATAATGGTAAATAGAGAAGAAAAAGAAAATGTGCAAAAATTTAGAAAAAATAGGCTAAAAAGGGAGCAATGGCATTGATGGTGTGGGTCCGGATGGTGAGGCCGCGGTGCCAATGCAAGGCGGTGGTAGAGGTAGAGGCCGCGAGTTCAGCACCATAGTGCCAGATCTTAGGCCGCGACGCTAATCAGCAATAAAAGTAAAAAAATTGACTTTTTGACGCATTTTTTTTGTCTAGTTTTCTTTGAGCTGTCTCGTTCTTTTACCCTAACCCCATTATACATGATTTCTAGCTGTATTAGCTAGGAAATCATCTTGCCTAGCTAGAAAAACTTGTAGTCTTTTAGTTAAACCCAATTTTTGCTCATTTGAACCGTGAAAAATGAAAGAAAATGAAAGAAAGAGTTGATTTCCCCCAAATGAAAGGTGCAACATAGAGCTAGGTGCTTGGTCTTTCGATTGGGGAGGATGGTTAAGTTCAAAAGTAGAGGTAAGCTCGATTTTCTAATTGAATCTTAGATTTTTGACTTTAGGGCTTTGGAAAAAAGTGGATTTTGAGGCTTAAATTGATGTATATGCTTATAAATTCATGGGGGAATGGTTTAATATAGTTATTGTAATTTGGCATGAGAAATTATGAATTTTGCTAAACTAGTGTTTCTATGAATAGTGAAATTTGGGCATTTCCTGATTTTTATGAAATTAATCATAGGGTAAATGATTAATGACATGATCATCATGTTTTAGATCTAGTATGGAGTGATTTGGACCAGTGAAATCGAATTTTAGGCTATACCCTAGCTAGAGGTTACTGAGAATATTTGTGAATGGACTATGTAAGCCATGAATTGAATAGCTTAAAAGCTTAATTGAGTTTTTTACATATTTTTTAGATGTTAATCATGTAAGATAGCAAATAAATATGTTAAACAATCAGAGTTCTTGTGCTAATTGTGAAGAAACCCTAGTTTGAAAAGTGTTTATTGTATGTTTGATGGAATAGCCTGAGATTGGCTATGAAAGAAGTATTAATATGATGTGATGTATGGTATACATGATTATAAATAGCATTGTGGCTCTGTATAGGATGATCTGAGAAGGATGAAAAGGTAGGGAGCTTTAGTATTGTGATTGGAGCTAAAGGCCTAAGGTAAGTAGGCGGCCCCCTTTGTGATTCGAATGTATGGATAAGGATAGTGGTTATCCCATGTTTGTTCTGAGCATATGTGTTTTGGATGAGGAATTGTAGATATCCCATGTTAGTTAAAGGTTGATGTTTAATTGTTTACGATTATTGAATGTCGGGGATAGAGAATATTCCTTTGATGTCAATGATATGTTCACCAAGTATGATAAATGCATGAATGTTAGGGATTTGGAATATCCTGTAGTTGAATTTGTCTATGATATAGATGTGTGACTATTTGGAATAGAAAGTATCCCATATCATTGCATTATTCATGTGTATGGGTGCTTGAATAAAAGGGATTGAGAGTATCCCAATATTTTATAGCATGCAAATGTTTGGGAACATTGAGTATCCCATGAATGGTGGTTTAATATATGTATACGGTTGTGAACATTGATATGCATAAGATTATGCATGTTGAATTGATTGGGATAGTCTGTCCCAAGTGGAATATGTTTGTGATAACATGAATGGTGGATTAATAGGGAATAGAGTGTATTCCTTGACTGTATTTAAAGTGATGTTTGTATGAATAAGTGGGGATAGAGTTTATCCAATAAGTCTTGTTCAGTTCTATAATTTACGAATGTATATATGAATGGAATGGTAAGCATTCCATGAGTTTTATGTAGTGCCCGAATGACCTTGTTATAAGGTTATGCCTGTATGACATCGTTTGGTGTGTGTGGTGTCTGCATGGCACCTTGTTCCATATGATGAGCCAAAATGGCAGAAATGTGCGGTGATGTGAGGTGCCTAGAGGGCACGTATATGTTATGATTGTACGCCTGAAGGGCATAGAGAATTGTAATGAATTGATGTGGATTTAAGCCTCCTAGATCAATCTTCATGCTATGATAGTTGTATTCATGTTTTGAATGAGAACATGTGATTTTCAATTTACTATCATTTTATATTTTTGCTTACTGAGTTGCCCAGACTTACACCTTCTTATGTTAAATTTTTAGCTAATAGGCCAGGTGAAGACTCCTAATTGTGGACTGGGACTAGTGAGCAAAAGTAGAAGACTTTTGATGGTATGATAGCATGTGGGGATTAGAATCCCATGATATTCTTGTATGATGATTTAATTGTATTAAATTGTAAAGTTTATGATGTATTGGCCTAATTATAGTTTAAAAGATTCAAATGATGTACGGAATGCCATATTAAATCACTTAAGTATGACATTGAGAATGGATTTGTATTAATTTAGGGTAGTGCATTGCCATTATGAAACAATTTCGATCTTGGGCAGAGCTGTGAGTATGGGTCTGGGTGTTTAGATATCATTATTGTCTTATAATTATGAAAATGTACATTTTATTTGATTTCATACATAATTATCAGGTTCAAACATTCATAAAACAGGGTATACTCTACCAAATTTTAGGCAGGATATTTCCTTTAGAATTAGGAAAATGATGAAGTTATATTAAGATTTTTCTTAAGAAGAAGGGAAATGGTAGTGTCCTGCATTGGCCTTAGTGTGGCATGGTCAAAACGCTTAGGGTGGGGTTGCAGGGCATTATAGAATGACACTGCAATGGGAGCTGTACTTGGACAGAAGCATGACAGAATTATCAGAACCATTATTATGCAAGTCGCACGTTGGACGAAGCACAATGGGACTACACCATAATTCAAAAGGAGATGTTAGTTGAGTGTACATCATTGGCTCAAAGGTCATAGTGCACCCCAAACATGGAGCTATTTGGTATTTGTTCACAAAAAAGGATGCGAAACCTTAACTAATTTAATGAATTTTGCTGTTGCAAGAATTTGATGTGGAGATCCATGACAAGAAAGGGAGTGAGAATGTGGTGGTCGACCATCTGTCCAAGTTGGAACATCTAGGAGATGAACATTCCATTCATGAGAAGTTTCCAAATGAGCAACTCTTTGTGTTAAGTGGAAAGTGCTCGTGGTTCGTAGACTTTATGAACTACATTGTATGTGAAACTTTGCCTCCAGATCTTTCATGGCAGCAAAAGAAGAAGTTCCTGCTTGACGTCAAGGCCTATCTATGGGATCAGCCTTTGTTGTTTAAGAGGTGTGCTAATCAGATCATTCGAAGATGTGTTCTAGAGAAAGAAATGCAAGATATCTTACAGTACTGTCATTCGTGTCTATAAGAAGGTCATCACGGTGCCACCAAGATAACTGCAAAGGTCCTTCCGTGAGGCTTCTATTGGCCTATGCTCTTCGAAGATAGTTATAAGTTTGTGAAGACCTGTGATTGTTGTCAATGAACGGGTACAATTTTGAGAAGGCATGAGGTACCACTAACAAATTTCCTTGAAGTGGAAATCTCCGATGTATGGGTGATTAACTTCATGGGCACATTTTCAATTTCTTTTGGCCAATCATACATTCTACTTGCCATTGACTGTCTCAAAATGGGTGGAAGCAGTAGCTACAATAACTAATGACTCAAAAGTGGTGATGATGTTTTTGCAAAATAACATTTTTATAAGATTTGGGACACTAGGAGCCATCATTAGTGATGAGGGGTCACATTTTTGCAACAAATTGTTCAATAACCTCCTCTCTAAATATGGTGTGAGACATAAGGTAGCACTCATGTATCATCCACAAGCCAACGGAAAAGCAAAAGTGTCAAATAGGAAGATAAAGCAAATTTTGGAGAAGATAGTTGGCTTGAACTGAAAAGATTGGTCTATGAGATTGGATGATGCACTCTGGGTATATTGGACAACGTTCAAGACACTAATTAGCATGTCGCCTTACCAATTGGAGTTTCGGAAAGCTTGTCACCTCCACGTTGAACTAGAGCACAAGGCTTACTGGGCAGTGAAGAAATTGAACTTGAACTTGGAAGCTGTAGGGAAGCACAAGATGCTTCAACTAAATGAGTTGGAGGAGTTCCATCATGAAGCCTACGAAAGTGCAAGGATTTACAAGGATAGGACCAAAAGGTGGCATGATAAACTCATTGTCAACCAAAAATTCCATCCTAGTCAACAAGTTCTGCTATTCAATTCAAGGCTGAAATTGTTTCTTAACAAGTTGAAATCCAAGTGGTCAGGACTGTTTACTGTCAACAAGGTTTTTCCTCATGAAGAAGTGGAGATAAGGACGCAAAAGGAAAGGACATTTCAAGTTAATGGCCAATGCATCAAACATTATTTCGAGCATGAGAGTAGGAGTGGAGACTTTATCCACCTGAAGAAAGAAGATTAAGAAGACAAGAGTCAAGCTAATAACTAGAAACAAAGTGCTTCTTGGGAGGTAACCCAAGTCATTGAACTTAGTTCTTTCAAACTTTTTAGGAGTGGTTGATTGTGTTTTGTGGGTGAATCATTTGATTTATTACGACTGTATTAGTTTGGTGGCATTTCTAAGTTGTCAATTTTGCATTAGTTAATTTACTTTTTTCATAATTTGTGTTGTTATTCATGTTTGGTAGGATTGGGCAAAAGAATTGGATGTTTATGAAGCAAGAAGCATGAAAAATTCATCAAGGAACAAAAATTGAAACATTAGGGAAATCAACAATTGGTAAGGGAGTCAGTAGCTTAGGTGCAGCAGCACCAAAATCCAAAGCTGTGGCACTGGAAGAGCAAGAGAACCAAGCTCGTGTCCAGTAGGATGGGCACCATGGTGCCCGTTGCTCTTTTAAGTGCACTTTTTTGCCCTTTCTTCTCATGGTGCCCGTCTCTCTTTTAAGTGCACCTTTTGCCCTTTCTTCTCTACTCCTTCCCTTCCCTTCCAAAATCCATGCACCTTCTTCCCCAAATACCACACCCCAACACTATGCCCTCCCTCTCCAAACTACACACCTCTCGACCCTCCCTCCTACTTTATCATAATCTCCAACACCTCAAGGCATTTGGAGCATGCCGACCATTCCTCTTCTGCAACCATTTTCAAGGTTGGAGTTTAAGGTTGGAGAAGACACTTCTTAGAATCAGGTAAAAACCATTTCTTTATGCTTCAATTTCTTGATTGCATTGTTTTTGGTTGGATTCCATTAGAGTGGAAGAGAAACCTTATGTTTGGAGAAGGATTTTCATAGTGCACAACAAGTGTTCGGGGAATTGCCTGAACCAAAGTGAGAATGTTGTATTGGTGGGATTAGTGTTTTGTTTGAGAGAATTATTTATACCAATTGTTGCAAGTGGAGTTGTGTGATTATTATTAGTGTAGTGAAGTGGAATTGAGAACCCATTTTGAGGCAAAATTGACAAGAATTCACAGTGCATCTTACATGTGTGTGGAACTGCCTCAATGAAGATAGGTCATTGTTTTACAAAGTTTGGAGGTTTCTATTTGCCAATTGAGTTGATGTTGATATGAGGGAAGATTGTTTAGCATTGAAGAACTAAGAAGTGTTTTAGGATATAGCAGATTACATTTTGGGATATAGCGGAATACACCATGCCTCCCAAGAAGTTGATAGCCACTGGACTGTCCAAGAGGAGGAGTGCTAACTCTAACCTACAAATTGAGCCAATGTTTGTCAATGAAAGGGTGGCCAAAAATTACCAAAAATCAATTGTTGGCAAAAAATGCATCCTTGAAAGGGGATTTGGTTCTCTCACTGGGGACATTGATGATATTATCGAAAATAGAAATTGAGAGCAATTTGCAACCTAACCAGGTTCAGCTTTAGTTCCAATCATTTAGGAGTTCTACGCCAATGCAGAAGAATAACATTCGGCCAATCTAAAGAGATTGCAAGCCCTTGTGAGGTGGTGTCATATGACCAATTCTCTATCAATCAAATGTACAGCTTGGAAGACATTAAAGAGGATGACTACTTAGCATGGGTAGAGCAAGGGCCAGACTATGATGCTATTATCAATTTCCTTTTCAAACTAAGCACCCAATAGAAGCGAAAGGATGACAAGGTATTCAATTTTCCTAGGCGACGACTAAAGGTTGAGAGTCGAGGTTGACACTACTTTGTCTCTATGAAGTTACCGCCAATGAATCATTTCTCTCATGTCACTAGAGAAAGGACACTCCTCAATTACGCTATTTAGAATAAGATGTCAATTGATGTGGGAAGAGTGATACAAGGCTCCATCATCTCCTTCATTATGGGAGGGACAATAGGCAGTATGGAACACCCTTCACACATCTATGACCTATGTTTATAGGTAGGGGTTCCTACTAGTCCATCCAAAGAGATCCAACATCCCTGGCCACTGATTACACATGCAGTGCTTTGATCTTTTGACAAACAAGGTGGTGTGGGAGAAGATGATGGTACATCTGCAGCACCAAGTTCTTCCTAGAGGCGATAGGATATTCCCTCTCCTCTTGTGGACTAGAATGAGGCTGATATGCATTGTCAGATAGGAGAAATGCAAAAGCCTAATTGACATTGGCAGGCCTCCATGATGAGAAGAGTCGATTAGATGGTGACAAAGCAAAGTGGGTTTCATCGTGGATTACACCAATGCACTTACATCCATGTCTGAGAACTATAGCATGACTCAAGGAGCTAGTTCCATGGTTTATCCCACACCATCAACTTTTCCACCATACCCCCCAACTTTTGAATTTGAGGAGTTGACAGATGAAGCAGATGATTGAATGACAAACTTATCAGGAGAGTCCTTGTTTTCATTACTTTTCTTACACATTGGGGACAATATTTGTTTTTAAGTTTGTGGCAGGGTTGGGGGGGGGGGGGAGCGCACTATTATTTGTGTTTTGTTGGCCTTATTTGTGTGTTTCATTTGCCTAGTTCATGTGTTTTATGTTTTATGTTTGTGAAAAATATATTTTGAACATTGATTAGGGTTCTTATAGGAGACCAATGTTATGAACAAGATGCTTTAACAATGGCTTAAAAAAAAGAAAATGAAGGATGTCAATATAGTTTGTGTGCTTAAGTTGAATGCTCATCTAATTTACTTTAGATTCCTTACATATTTGATCACGTAGCCATTTCTTTTTGAATTCATTGAGTAGTTAACAATAGTTTAGGCGACTTAGTGTGTATAGCTCAGTTTAAACTCTAGAACTCATTGAAATTATTGTTTGAGATGAATATTAGATGACATAGAAGAAAAGTATCAATAAGAACTCATCATTTGTTTAGGGGATCACATCTCCATGAACTAAAAAGAAAATAAATTTGGAGGTGTGGTAGTAATATGACCAAAAATTTGGGGGGATCACATTCCAAAGAACTCAAAAGAAGATAAGTTTAAGGAGTGTGATAGTAATACAGCTCACAAAAAGAAAATAAGAAGAGTAAAGATGGAAGTAAAGAAAGTAAAACATCATATGTATATCTATTATAGTCTCTCTTAATTTATGAATTTATATATATTTTACTTAGTTGCATAAATTAATCTAAGTATGAAGTGATTTAAATTAGAATTACTATAACTTTTTGCACATGCACTTGAAATCAAAGGTAGATAGGATGATATTCAGGTTGAAATTCTAGACATACATGATAGTTCAAAATTTTCTTCTAAGCTATGTTAATTCTCTTGAGGTCTTTGAAAGATGAACCTAATCAATGTTATGTTGTATTTTTCATGAAAGTTTGTTCCTTTGTTTTGTTCGAGGATGAGCAAATGAGCAAGTTTGGGAGTATTTGATAAGTGAATTTTATTTACTTATCTCTAATATTGTTCAAGCTTATTTATTTGTTGATTCTTGAGAATTTTATGTATATTTATGTGATTTTCTAGGTACAAGGAAAGTGGGAAGAAATGAAGCAAAACCAAGAAAAAAAGGAAAGTGAAATTGGGTGGCTTAAGAAAGGAGAGAAATGGAGCAACCAAACCAACTACGAGTAGCGGGTTGGGCGCCGCGGTGCCCAAATCCGATGTCGCGATGCCATCACCTACTACAGTGCATGCATGTTAAACTGCTATAAAAGGATGGTTTTTCTTAGGGTAAAGGAGCCGAGGTTTTGGAAGAGCTCTTGGCTATGTTTTTAGGGCTTTTTGGGGAGTTTTTATGGATGCTTTTAAGAGAAGAAGATTGAGTTTGAGGATAAAGAGGAGAAGCTTAGATTAAAGGATCGGAAGATAAACATTATTATCTATATTTTCTTATGTTTTTGTTTGCTTTTTGCCCTTGTAATTTTGGATTTACTTTTTGGCATTTAAACTATGATGATGTTGAATGATTATTTGATGGATTCATCTTACATCACAAGCAGCTAATTTCCTCTTTCTAAAGGGGAGATGAATTTTATGTTGATTTCATGGTGTAATCAATAACTTGCTTAATTGATATTGTAATTAATTTATTTGTGATGTCTTGTGATCAATGCTTTCAATTTATTGGCCATTTATTAAATGATCAAATATTTAGGGTTTGATACTCGAGAGAGGTAATTTTGAATAGGATGTAGGCATCACAATATAAAATCATAGATGACTCAAAAGAGCTTCTAAGTTTTATGAAATCATTACAAAGAATCATAGATCTTAATGCATTCCTAATATTCTGATTTTTATAGCAATATCAAAATTAAAAATTTAGGAATAGATACTTCACTTAACAATCAAGAGATGGGGTTAAGTGTTCTTGCATTCTTGATTTATAAACTAATGAAATGATCAACATAAAATGAGTTGTAAACACTATGATTAAAGCATAAATTAAATCACTCCTCTAGAGTTTTCATACATTGATTACTTCTTATCAAAGCTTGTCTATATTATTTATTATTTAATTATTTATTTATCAGCTCTCTAGATAAAGTTAGAATTATTTATAACAACAGCTAGCGATTAATAGAAATACACAATCCCAGTGAAGACAATACTCTCTCACCTATATATATTACAAAACTTAGCACCATACACTTGCAGTTAGTTTGCAGAAAACAAGTATGCCTTACAACTTTAAAAACTAAGACAAGGAAGTTGAAGGTGAAGATGGTTGATATTCCTATAAACTACAACATTGAATTTATTGCAAACAAAAGTATCTTGAAAAGATTATGAAAGATTTAAAAGACTTGTAAGATTACATTTACACCAACTATTATAAGATTACATGTAACTATTTAATCTTTTTGGTAAGCTAGTTCGTTACTCTCCCAAATGTGTTGTGTTGAACATAATATCTTAAAACAAGCTTGATTTTGATGATGAACATTCTTAACCAAATATTTTTTGATAATGGGCAAAGACATGAGTGAAGCACTAAGGTACTAACAATTCATTCTCAAGCATTTTACAAAAATGTTTACAATCTTAATTTGAGAATAATCTTCATAATGATCAAAGGAAGAAACCAAGTAAATGCTCATGAACATTAAGTATACAAATTACACATATACTTAAAATAAGAAAATAGAAAGTTTAAAGTCTTCAAGGAAGCTTCGAAGTTAACTTAGGATTCAAGCTCACTCCTTCAGAATCACAAAGTTACATACTTTAGAGTTAGTCAAGGTGCTTCAGAACCACTGGAAAGCATCGGAGACAAGGAAATAGTATGTCAGAATCATGAAATCACAAGCTTCGGATTCAATAAGGAAGTTTCGGAGCCACTAAAGCATTTTGGAGATAGGAAAATAACAAAAAAAGTATTGATAACACTTCAGAGTCATGAATACATAGGCTTCGGGATTAAGTCATTTGCCTTCGGAGTCAACAGAACACTCTTCATAAGACACGACTCATTGGAATCAAAAGATAAATACTTCAGAGACAGTGAACTCCTTCAGAGTCAACATCGAAGCTCAGATTTAATGCTTTGGAGTTACCAACATACTCACTTTGGAGACAAACTAGAATTTAAGAGTTAAGTCAAGCTCATCAAATGAAGCCAAAATAGCTTCGGAGTCGACAAGGTATTTCAAAGACAAAAATATGTTTCGGAGTCATTGAAAAGCTTACTTTGGAAACAAAAAGAGGCTTCATGACTCACGAAGTCAACAACTTCGGAGTCGGCCTCCACCATTCTGAAGCAGGCCATTCCAGTAATGCCTTTTCGGAGCCTCCAAATACTACCTTTGGTGCATCCGAAGTAATGGCGATGTACTAAGCTGAGTGAAAAATTCTTGAGTCATTTAAAACTTTGGAGGATTTGATTTAAGTTCATAGCCTCTGAAATAGCACTGAGCACACAACGATCTTAAATTCGAACATTTATCAACATTAAATGCTTTTCACTTACAACAATAGAGAAAGTCAGAGGCCCAAAGGAAAAGTTAGAAATCTCAAATATGTTAAGTGAGATCGAAGAAAATAATAGTTTTACATTGAAAATCAAAAAGAGCATTTACAAAGAGACTTTAAGGCTTTTCTTGCATGTTTTTCAGCTCCACTCCAATTCATTTAGAGAAGCATTCAAAGCCATTCATCCACTCAATAACAATTGGAGATTTGAATCCTATTGCATATATTATTATATTATTTATTCCACTTAATAACAATTGGAGATTTGAATCCTATTGCATATATTATTATATTATTTATGTTTATTGCTTTCAAACTTTATACAAAATTAGTCTGTTAGAGGCATTAATATTTGTATACTTTCATTTCTACATATCTTTGCAAGCTTGTTAACTTGCATTTGTGTAGTGAAAGCAGGTAGGACACTTGCTGAGTACTTGTATAAATTTGTTGGTGAGCTTGAAAAACCAACTTGTGTAAGTTCATAGTGAGCTTAGAAAACCAAGAAGTATTATTGGAACCTGAGTTTAGTGTTAAAGGCTAACTCAGAGAAGTGGAGTAAGAACCTAAGTGAAGGGCCAAACCACTATAAAAATACCTCTCTAAGTGTATTATTTTATTAATCTCTTATAGTTTTGTACTTGAATGTTTTTTTGGCCAAAAACTTTAAAGACTCAATTCCCCCCCCCCCCCCCACCCCTCTTGAATCACCATCTGATTGGGACCAACAATTGGTATCAGATTAGGTTTTACCAGTTATACATTGTTATCCCAATCATATAACTTGTGAAAAGATCTTTATGGCTAGCTATTTCCACAACACTTCTGCTGAAGGTCAATCAATTTTCAGACCTCCACTATTTGATAGTTCAAACTATGGATACTGGAAGATGAGAATGAAAAATTTCCTGATTGCCTCAGATTATCAACTATGGAAAACCATCATGGATGGTTTGATTGTCCTAAATACTAAAGATAAATACACTGCTAAGGAAATTCTAGTAGCTAAGAAAGATACTAAGGCAAGAACTATCTTTATTATGCCCTTACATCTGCTGAGTTTGATAAGATATCCTCTTATGATACTGCAAAGGAAATCTAGGACAAACTAGAGGTTGCACATTAAGGCACAAAACAAGTAAGAGAAACTAAGATAAATCTTCTTGTATAGGAATATTAAGTAGTCAATATGAAGAAGATAGAGTCTATCTCAGACATGTTCGGAAGATTTCAAAAGATAACAAGTGGGCTGAAAAATCTAGGAGAAAAATATGCAAAGCTTAAAATGGTAAAGAAGATTCTGAGATCTTTATCAAAGTAATGGATGCCTAAAGTAACAGCAATCCAGAAAGTAAGGAATCTGGATACAATGAGTCTAGAAGAGCTCATGGGGGTCTCTTATAACTCATGAAGTATTAATAAAACAAAAAAATACAGAAGGACCAAAAGGCAAGAAAACAATTTCTCTTAAAGCTGAATTAGAAAATGAAGAATCCCAAACTGATGTATCCATAAGTGGAGATGAAGATAAAGATATAATAATGATTATGAGAAAATTCAAATCCATGCTGAGAAAGAAAAGATTTGGAAACAATTCAAGGAACAACCTTAGAAGAAATGATAGAAAGAAAAAGCTACCCACCTGTTACAATTGTGGGAAACCTAGACATATGATGTTTGACTATCTAGAACCGAATAAGAGACAAAATGATCAGTAAAAGAAGAAATACAATTCATATTTTGACTGAAGGAACAACAACGTTAACAATAACAGAACTAGTAGAAAGCTTCAGAGGAAGAAGAAAGCTTTAGCAGCATGGGAAATGCTAGAGAACATTATAAATGAAAGTGAAAGTGAGGAAGAAGAAGAATATGAAGCTCAAATCAGTCAACTCTCTCCAAACAAAACCACTCATGCTGAACTTCATACTAGAATCAGCTTCATGGTAATCCATGAAGAGTAAGTGAATTCTGATTCTGAACTTCTTTTAGAAGAATTATATTCAGATTTCATTACTTTGAAAGAGAAGTATAAAGAAACAAAAAGGGAGCTCAAAAAGATTGCAAATAAATGCTCCAAAATAAAGAAAGAAAATTCCAAGCTTAAGAGTGACAAGAATACCAATAACAAACTTGAGCAAGTAGTAGCTAAGAACAATGCTCTAAAAAAGACATTGACTTCCACTTTGTTAAAAATGAAACCAAAGAAAAGAAGTGGACAGCAACAAAATAGAAAATTCACACCTAAATAGACTACAATTTAGGTGCTAAAAACCATTGCAAATGTATTTAATGCAACCCAAAATCCTTTAGTTTAGACTGTCTTACCCAAGAAATAATGGGTACTAGCATTATCTGCAACTAGCCTGCCTGGACCCATTCCCAAATGGGTACTAAAGGTTAAGACTTAACTTTATTTATGTAGTTATGCTTGGGAGCCACAAAGATTAGTACATGGTGTATCGATAGTTGTTGCTCGAGGGACATGACAGGGAATGAGGAGCTGTTCATAGAGTTGAAAATGAAATCTAGTGGAACAGTAACCTTTGATGACAATGGTAAAGGTAGAGTAGTTAGGATTGGTAAGGTTGGCCAACCTCTATCTACTTCAATTTCAAATGCACTTTTAGAGAAGGATTGAAACATAATCTTCATAGTATAAGTCAGTTTTGTGACGAAGGCTATAAAGTTGTGTTTGAATCTCAATCTTGTTATATATTAGATAAGTCTCACATGGAAATATATATTTGTTTTATCTTTCAAATATTCTGGCTAAGTGTCTTGTTGTGAATGATAATAAACCCATGTTATGGCCCAGAAGGTTGGGACATGCTAACAAAAATCTAATTGATAGATTATAGAATAAGAATATAGTTGTTGGCCTACCAAAACTCGAATTTGACAATAACTTATGTGATGCTTGCATGAAAGGTAAGCCACTAAAAGAATCTTTCAAATCAAACAAAGAAGTATACACAACAAAACTCCTTCAGTTGCTACATACGGATTTAATCAGACTAACAAGGATAAGAAGCTTTGGAGAGAAACATTACACATATGTTATTGTAGATGACTGTAGTAGATTTACCTGAGTAATATTTCTAGCATCCAAAGGTGAAGATTTTTCATTCCTTGAAGTATTTTCCAAACATGTACAGAATGAACAAAGCTCTCATATTATTGTCATAAGAAGTGATCATGGTGGAGAGTTTAAAAATTATAAATTCGTTGATTTTTGTGAAAGTAATGAAATTCTTCAAACATTCTCTGCACCAAAAACACCCTAACAAAATTAAGTAGCTGAAAGGAAAAATAGATTTTTGCAAGAGATGGCAAGGACAATATTGAATGAATATAGCCTCTCACAGTATTTTTAGTCTAAAGCAATGAACACCGTATGATAAATCATTAATAGAATCTTTGCTAAATCCATACTTAACAAAACTTCATTTGAATTATACCATGGTAAGAAACCAAATATTTTATATTTTCATATCTTTGGTTGTAAATGCTTTATCTTAACAATAACAAAGAAAACCTTGGAAAATTTGATAATAGATCTGATTAAGGCATATTTCTGGGTTATTCCATTGTTAGTAAAGCATTTTTAGCATACAACGTGAGACTTAGGATTGTAGAAGAATCTATCCATGTTAAATTTGGTTAACATACTAACTCTACAAAAAGAAATAGTGATTTTGATGATGAGACAGAAGATCTTCAAACAAGTGTCGAGACACTGAAACTACAAGATAATTAAGTAGAAGCTCCACTATCAGGGACAACAATAGATGAAGCTGAACCATCCACAACAGAGGTAAATGAGGAAGGTAACTCATCTCTTCTCAAAGATTGGAGGTTTATGTATGCTCATCCTGAAAACTAAAGAATTTATGATGTGTTCGATAAAGTGAGAACTAGATCATTCTATCACCAAATATGTGAAAATTTTGCCTTCATTTCTCAATTAGAACCAACTTGCATAGATAAAGCATTAGAAGATGAAAACTAGATTTTAGCTATGTAAGAAGAACTAGATCAATTTAAAAGAAATGATGTATGTATTATTGTTCCAAGACCAAACCATCAATCTATTATAGGAACAAAATAGGTCTTTAAGAATAAACTAGATGAATCAGGAATTGTGGTGAGAAATAAGGCAAGATTAATTGTAAAGGGGTATAGTTAATAAGAAGGTATTGAAGTTGCAGAGTCATACACCCCTATTGCAAGAATTGAAGTCATTAGAATGCTTCTTGCATTTGTATCATATATGGATTTGAAGTTATATCAAATGGATGTAAAAAGTGCATTCTTGAATAGTTTCATTAATGAAGAAGTATATGTAGAATAACCCCTTGGGTTTGAAGATCCTCATTGTACAAATCATTTATTCAAACTCAAGAAAGCTCTCTATGGTTTGAAATAGTTCCTAGAGCTTGGTATGAGAGGTAAAGCAAATTTTTGATTAAAAAGGGTTTTTTAAGGGATAAAGTGGATACCACTCTCTTCATTACGCATGCAAAGAAAGACATTCTTATAGTTTAAATTTATATTAACGATATAGTATTTAGTGCAACTAATGAAAATCTTTATTAAGAATTTTCTAAGACTATGCAGGGAGAATTTGAAATGAGCTTGATGAGTGAATTCAATTTCTTCTGGGATTACAAATCAAACAAGGGAAAGAAGGAATCTTCATTCACCAAGTCAAGTATACAAGAGAGCTCCTAAAGAAATTCAATATAGAAGATGGTAAAAGACATAGAAAACTAATGAACACTTCAATAAAGATGGACAAAGATGAAAGAGTAAATCATTATGTAACAAACTCTATAGAAGCATAATAGGATCATTATTATATTTAACTACAAGTAGACCAAATATAATATTTAGTGTCTGCATGTGGTATTTAGATAACTTTTGGACACTCCAAACCTCGGTTTGTGGTATTCAAAAGGTTCTATTTTTAATTTAGTAGGGTACTCAGATACAGATTTTGATAAATATAAAGTAGATAGGAAGATCACCTTAAGATCGTGTCAGTTTCTAGGAAGCATGATCATATCATAGTCTTCCAAGAAACAGACATCTGTGGCATTATCAACTACTAAAGTAGAATATGTAGCAGCTGGTAGTTGTTGTGCTCAAATCCTTTGGATGAAGCAGCAGTTAAATGATTTTGGTCTCAACTTTGTTGATATTCCCATAAGATGTGATAACATTAGTGCCATAAGTCTGATAAAAAATCTAGGCTTACATTCCAAAACAAAACATATAGAGATTAGGCATCACTTTATCAAAGATCATGTTCTGAATCATAATATATGTTTAGAATTTATGTCTACTGAAAATCAATTAGCAGATTTCTTTACTAAATCTCTTTTAGAAGATAGATTTAGTAAATTAAGAAGATAAGTAGGTGTTTTAGATCCAATGCTTAAGTTGAAAATTAGTAAAACATTTACAAAATATTTAAATGAGTCTCTTGCTGATAACTCTGGCGAAAAATGCTCTGAAAGAAAAAATTAAAAAAAAATTTAGTGGTATTTTGGAGCCTTCGAAACAAAATTTTGGACTCTTTGAAGAAGGTCTGAAAAGCCTCCAAAAGAAGTTTATTCCTTCAAAACTCTATGTCGAAGCCTTCGATACATCATATTGTCTCTGAATTAAAGCTTCGGAGTCATTGAACCATCACAATCGCTACCTCCGAAGATCACATATCCTACTTTTGGAGCCTCCAATAACATATTTCAAAGAAATTAAAAGTTGAAAATTCTATTTAACTATTCAAAAACTTTCAAAAACCTAAAACGCTCTTTTCCTAGAGCATCTGAAAGCATCCCTTTAGAGTAAACCCTCAACGTTTTGCCTGATTCAAACTCCTACGTTCAAGTGAGTCTTTTATCATATCTTCTCCATCAATCTCTAAATCTCTAAATCTTTCCACTATAATGGCAAGAACAAAATCAACTGATTTAAGTGTCTGAAGGAAGGAAAGGGATGAATCCTTAGAGACAGGAATCTCTAAAAGAGTAAGACGAGAAGACGACACATTTGAGGTTATTTTTCTTAATAAAGAAAATGCCTACTCAAGATATCTTGAAAGGTATGAGAATAAGAAAATCGTCAAGGGTAGGATATTCAATTTTGAAGTATTCAGAGAAAGAGGAATAAACTTGAAAGTATGCGAATGGTTTCATTTCCAAGGTTGGATTGATTTTGAGAGCTATAAAGAGCTATGTTATCCTAGAATGGTGAAGGCTTTAATCACCAATTTGAACTCACATATACAGAAATCATGGATAGGAGAGATTGAGATAAACCTATCCCCTAATAATCTGAGAAAAAGTCCTCAACCTTCTTAGAGTAGAAGAACATGTTAAGTGGTCATCAAGTAGAGTAAAATTGTTTTCAGAACTGGCGGGAGTTGAAATAGATGCAAAAGAAAATTATTAAAATGCTAATCATCTTAGCCTAGATTACAAATTGGCATACACAATGGTAATAAACAATGTGTATCTAAGGATAGAAACCACATGCTAAATTTCAGAGAGGGATACAAAAGTTTTGTGGGCTTTGAAAAACAAAAAGAAGATAAACCTTGCACAAATCATAGTGGATCATCTATATCTAATGAAAATGAGGATGCACAACTTTTTAATAGCACAGATTATTGGTTGTGGCTTATTTTCAAAAACAAAAAAGTTATCATTAATATGGAATATGAATACACATTTAATGATATACATGCAATACAATGAAATACTAAGGCAAGGAATTGACTCTACTATGCTATTTTCCCCTCTAAATTTGAGAAATTTCATCATTTGATACTACTAAAAAAATATGGGACAAATTCTAAGTAGCATACAAAGGAAGCAATTAAGTAAAAGAAGCTAAAATTAACATTCTTGTACATGAATATTAATCCTTTATGATGAAGGATTTAGAATCTATTACTGACATGTTTGGTAGGTTCCAAAAGATCACTAATTGACTGAAAAACTTTGGTGAAAAGTATAAATAATTAAAGCTCGTAAAGAAGATACTAAGTTCTCTATTACTGTATTGGATGCCAAAAGTCACAACAATTCAAAAAGCAAAGGACCTATATAAAATGATAGTTGAAAAGATCATGAATTCATTCATGGCTCATGAGCTTTTTAATGGAATGGAAAGTGCCAAAAGAAACTTGAGGCAAACATGCCATTGCCTTAAGGGTTAGATTCAAAAGATGAAGCTAGCCAAGATAAAGTATCGTCCAGAGGGGAGGATGATGAAAAATGACAATGTTGGAGATTCAAGGCATTATTGAAGAAGAAAAGAGTTAGAGGAAGCTCTGGTAACTTTTGAAATAAGGATAAGAAGAAGAACATGCCCATTCTAAAAAAATCTAGGACGCTTGCAATATGACTGTCCAGACATAGACAGAAATAATAAGAAACAAGAACATCCTGAAAAAAAATACTAATACTACTTTGACAAGAAGAAGAAGAAGAAGAAGAAGAAGAAGAAGAAGAAGAAAAAGAAAAAGAAAAAGAAGAAAAAGATGAAGCAATA